>JAXQKE010000467.1:0-15376 GCA_037042355.1 Candida sp. Y128-05E
TCATATTACAGTCAAAGATGGAGAAACTATGGTATTCTTCTTGCTTTTATTTTCATCAATATTTTCCTTGCTGTTGGCCTTTACTGGTTAGCTAGAGTTCCAAAAGGTAATAGAGAAAAGAAGAGCAAGAAATAGATGCTACTTTTTATTTTTTATAGGCATGTAAATGCCTGATCACATATATATATAAATGTTATTTAGTAATTAATACCCCTACTAAATTTAAATGCAATTGTAAATTCAAGCGATTTATATGATTATTCCTAACTTGATGATAGAACCCCCAAAATTTATTCCACAAGATGATGCCTGTACCGGCCAGTCACGTCATTTTTCCGACATCATGTTTTTGCTATTAAGTACAATACTGAATCAATTCAAGCTATATAATTCAATTATATCTAATCAATTCTAGTTATATATCTATATCGTTTACTCTGTAAGTAGATGTTATTATCCGGCTTTAAATCCAAACCTAGGTTTAGAAATATCCTAATCTCTTGAACCCATTTGTTTGGAGATCAGGTAAAGTCTAGTTAGTTGGAGTGTTTTGGTTAACTAGTTGTGTTTGCTAGTTGTGCTAGTTAGTCTACACTATTGCACTACTTCTACTACTGTATCGCCAGTTCCGTTGTTTTCCAAGGCATTGCCATTCTCTTCCGATGTTCTCCATGTTAGCGGAGAACTTTAAAGTTCCGCACCGAAAATTGCCGTATCTCATCTTGCAGTAGAATATAAATCAAGCAAATAGACATTGTAATTGTAGCAAAAACACCAGTATGTCTTCCAACTCGTTAAGTAGCATGGATTCCACTGCTGAACCAGAAATGCATCCCGTGAGCATTGAAAAAGAACTGGAAATCAATGGATTCAAAATTCGGTATAGATCCAACTCCGTTATTTCAATCTCTGGTATATCGGACACATCAGTTGGGTCGTTGCCAGTGATCAAAGTTTTGGGAACTGGAGGTACTATTGCATCAAAAGGCCAAGATGCCCATCAAACTGCAGGATACAAGGTTGATTTGACTATTGAAGACTTAATCAAATCGATTCCCGACTTGTCAGGTACATGTGTATTAGAATATGAACAGGTTCTTAATGTTGATTCGAAAGAGATTAACACTGCTGAATTGTTGATGTTGCACGATAAGATTGAACAAAATATTCAAGAATACGATGGTATTGTCATCACCCATGGGACTGATACTATGGAAGAAACAGCATTTTTCATCCAATCGACGATTAATACTTATAAACCAATAGTATTCTGTGGTTCTATGAGACCATCAACAGCTATATCGAGTGATGGTCCTATGAACTTATATCAAGCAATTGTCATTGCTGCGAGTCGAGCCGCACGTGGCCGTGGTGTTTTGGTAGCATTAAATGATCGTATTGGTAATGGGTTCTACATCACCAAATCAAACGCCAATTCATTGGATACTTTCAAATCAACGGGTCAAGGTTATATAGGGAACTTTGTCAATAATGAAATTCACTTTTATTTCCCCGCTGCCAAACCACTTGGTTTAACTTATTTCCAAATCACCGATTCCCTTACTGATTTACCAGAAGTGGCCGTGATTTATGCCCATCAAGGTTTAAACAAACAGTTGATTAAACTTGCCATAGAAAACTTGAATTGTCAAGGTATAGTTTTGGCTACCATGGGTGCTGGTTCCATGAGTGACGAAACTAACAAGTTCATTTGTGAACTAACTCAACACACCCAATTACCTGTCATTTACTCTAAACGTGCCATGGATGGTATGGTCCCCACAGGATCCATCCCTACTTTGATCCATTCTGATAATAAAGATATCAAATTTACGAACGCAATTGCTGGTGGTTACTTAAACCCAGCAAAATCAAGAATCTTATTACAGTTATGTTTGAATGAAAAAATGGATATTCCCGAAATCAAAAAAGTATTCAAGGGAGTTTATGGAGGTTGAGCTAGACGCTATTATCGCATAGAATTTTATAGAACGTTTTTCATATTTTTTTGACAATGTCGATTTTCAACTCCGATATTTTTATGCATCCACTGATACTTCATAATCTTTACTGATAGAAGCGTAAATATTACAATGAAACAGTAAACCAAAAGTCACACATGGACTTATCGTAGTTTCCACATATTGAATAGCAAAACGTTGCTAATGATTCCTCGGTATCTCCAATTGCAAAATAAATTTTAAATATTATCACCAGATCTACGATAAAATAGAATTTAAGATTGGGGCGTAAGGGGAACAACCAACGACGGAGTTTCACTTCAAGGTGTAGTGGCGAAACCTTAATGTTAATCTGGGGAATTAACAATTTACAAATATCTACAATCAAATCAACAATTAATAATTAGATGTACAACCTTATAAAAAACACTAGAAATGAATGCTACATAAAAAATTTTCAACGGAATAAATAAATCAAAACCAAAGAGACAAATCATTCAACTGGAATAGGCTTTGTCAACAAGATGTTGATTGGCTTGTAAAATCTTCTTTCTTTGTAATTTTTGAGCAGAAGTGACGTAACCATTTTGAGGGGTCCATTCGTCGTCTAATAAAACAACATTTTGTAATAATTCAATACCCTTTAACCCTTGCGATTTACCAGTTAACAAAATCGATTTCAAGACAGTGGCAGTGACTTTTGGATCGTCACATAAATGGGCCATTGTTTTAGATTTCAACTCGGAATCTGAATAGACCTTTTCTTCCTTCAAGATTTGTTTAACACCAGCTTCATTGGGGATGACCAAGGCAATTGGTTTGACTCTATTTTGGTCGGCGTAAACACAAAGATTCAAGATACTTGAATTGGAACGATAGATTGATTCCAATTTTTCAAGGGCAATATATTCACCATTCAAGGTTTTAACCAAATTCTTCAAACGATCAATAATTTGTAAATCACCGTTTTCGGTCCATTGACCAATATCTCCGGTTCTAAACCAACCATCTTCAGTAAAGGCTTTTTTAGTTTCTTCTTCGTTTTTGTAGTAACCCTTGGTTATGGGACCACCTTGTAAGACAATTTCCCCTTGGTTATTTTCGGCAAAGTAGCCGGCATCTGGGACATCGAGTAATTTACAAGTGACGGAGCCAACCAATGGACCGACGGTATCGAAATTCTTGGTATCCATACCCATTAATGTGGTATTGGCACAAGTTTCGGTCAAACCGTAACCAATCAACATGGGAGCGATTAAAGTGGAGATGAACATATGGGCATCTTTGGAAATAGCGGACCCACCATTCATCACCATTCTTAAATGGCCACCGGTGGCTTCTTTAACTTTTTTGAACACGAAATCAAACATGCCTCCAGGTAATCGGAACGAGTTCAATGATTTTTTGGCAGCGAAAGCGGCCCAAAAAATCTTTTGGTTGAGAGCCGGTTGTTGTTTCACTTTAGCCAAAACCCCCTTTCTGACCGATTCCCAAACTGCAGCGACACCGACCATAATGGTTGGTTTGAATTCCTGTAAATCCGATTTTGAGTTTCTACAAGAAATGTCAGTCAAGGTCTTGACATTGGCGTAACCCAAGACCCCACCCCACCAGAAGGCAGTCAATTCAAACATCATTTCAAAGATATGGGCCAAAGGCAAAAATGAAATGACTCTGTCGTTAGGACGTACGGTATCTCTCCCCACCGCACCAGAAACACCACCCAAACCGGAAATGATATTAGCATGAGAAATTTCAACCCCTTTAGGGTCACCAGTGGAACCGGAGGTGTACATGATACAGCAAAGTTCTTCCTTTTCTGGATAAGTAATGGAACCTTCAGAAGATTCACCTAACTTGATAATTTCGTCCATGGAGTAAAACTTGATGTCTGGTCTTTCGGCCAAAATCTTATCTTTAGCTTTTTTAGCAGACGAATAAAAATTGTAATTATCTCTCTTATCATTAGGATCGATGTAATCACCATGAATGATAAATTTAATATCCTTAGCTTTAGTCAAAGGCACAACCAAATTTTCCAACAAGACGTTATCGGTGAAAATACCATTAGAGTTAGTTTGCAACAAAGAATGAATCAAACCAGATTCACCGAGAGTATCGTATGCGGTAACTACAGGCACAGCAGTAAACTGCGCCGCCAAGAAAGTCTGCATCCATTTATGAGAAGTGGAGGCAAAAATGTGTAATTTCGATTCATGAGGGATCAAACCAATTTCACTTAAACCTTTAGCATAATTCTTAACTAATTTTAAAATTTGAGGGTACGTAATAAACTTATAAGGAGACTGTTCGTAAAACAACCAATTCTTATCTACTTGAGTTTCTTTACCATCAACAATCTTGGTAATCTTTTTAGTATCAGTATGCACTTCAAGCAATTCTCTCCATCCCATGGCATTGGTGTTACCATTTCTAGCAACACATTCTTCAAAGTATTGTGGAATAGTATAGGTAGTAATACCTTGAGGTTTATCAACAGTACCAGCCTTATGACCAGCCTTTCTTCTAGGAGCAGTTTCACCAGGTTTAGCTTCACCAACAACGATAGTTACAGGAGCCATTATATTAATTAATCTAAAATAAAAACAAAAAAGAGATTAAGGATTGTTGCCAGTTTAAATATGTTGAGGGGAGAAAAAAACAAAAAAATAAAAAATTTTAAAATTGCCAAAAACTATTTTTGAATGTGGAGAATTATTTAGGGAGACAAGGAAGGAACAGGTGAGAGGGAAGGGCAAGGTAATTGGGAGATAGAGAGTTAACAGAGAGATATAAATAAAATAAGTAAAAAAGGCAATATAGATATATATATATATAACATATACAACAAATAGACATAACCCTTAGTAATCCAATTTCAACCAACATTTATCTCACACTTTCTTAAGGGGAGTGTGATTTCGGCTCCCATTCGGATATTTGCAAACTGGGTTTATTTCACAACTTCCTCGGAGTATAGAGATAAGAGAAGGATATAAATGGATATAAACGATATTAACTCCTACCACATAGCCTTCTACTCGATAGTGTTCTCGACAAAATATCAGATGATCACTGGTGATGACGCTGGTGAAGGTGGATTGATGATTTACAAAAAATATTAAGGGAGAATTTGAATGACAATTACAATGACAAGAAATACCAATTGATGGGGTTGTAACTAAAGTTTAATTATATATTACATTTACTACAGATAACTCCCCGGGTCGATCGACATCGCCAAGAGTGTTCTCTACCCCAGAATTCGTATGTAGGTGTAGATGTCATCCTTGCCGTATATGCAGAGAAATGGAATGATCATTGATCAGGTAGGCAGAGGTGCTTCTGGCTGGCCAGAACACATTGACACTCTGGGGATGTGTTAAAGTCATTCCATTACCACCACCACTGGTCTTGGTTTTCTTGTCACTCCATTGTTCTTTTGTTGGCGATTTTCGACCGAGGACAATTGCCAAATTAGGTTAAGATAGTGTATGGGGTTATGGGGGTCGCTAAATCGACAGATTGATTTATCGTATCTCTAGTTAGTTGTATAGTAGTTTTTCCTTTGTTACTGCTTCTTTCTCTCTCGCGATATCACAAGTTTAGCTCGGCTTATTTTGGTAAGGCTGGACCTTGTGCGGGTGATGACGGGTTATTTTCTAGCAGCACCCTTGGCAAAATTGTAAAAGCATAGATAACTATAGATAACCTGTGATGTATTGCAGACAATAGTATTGTAGTACGCTATTGTCAGTACCAAAGGTTTATTGTATTACCCCATACCTCTGACAAGATACATTCAGTTGATTAAAAAATGCTTGGGGTCGATTTTATCATAAACTAGTTGGTCTAGCGACCAACAGGTTCTAGCGACCAACTACTTCCACAGCTTGACCTAAGCTTTGTTGGATTTGCAGTATTTTTTGGGTCTCGACTTACGATTTGTTGGTACACATTGTTTCGCCATATTAGATCTAATTGTTCGCATTGTCTCAAAAGTTATAAATATAGGTAAGAACTGGTAATCAAAGCCACTATGATTTTAATCGTTTATTTGCAGTTCCGTATTATCAATATTTCGTTATTACACATTTTGGCTAATTGCCAAGGTATAAAATGTGCCATTTTTGTTACGGTAAATCAGATTTTATGGCAATGATTCTTCTACATTTAAATAATTCACTATTTCAACATAGTTTGAGATATGTCGTACTGGTCTATATAATATAACAATGTAGGAGTAAGATCACCTACTTTTATTCTCCCTTGTCGTTTCTAGTGGAACTCACCATTCAACATTTCTGCTAAATTGTGGTGATATTTTTTATGGGCGATACAAGATAAGCATGAGCCAAAAGTATCTCACACTAAAACGACCTACCATTCAATTTATTAAAAACAAGTTCTGTTTAATTTTCGTATCACTGGGTATCACCGGTGGTATTAATGTAGGGCCAAATTGGAACATTTATGACTTTTTAGGGGGTTTCATATCAACAATACAATAAAAATTCCAAAACTAGTTTGAGCTCTTGTCTTTCTTATTGTTATACGCCTTTATAATTGATTACCAAGTAGCAGCTATCATTCCTCTCACACCTTCTTGTCATTAAAGATGTATTCATCTATTGTGAGACTTGTATTTTATTGACAAACGTAGATTTGTTGAAGCACGATGATAAAATTCGTGATAGAATAATCATTTTAGAACGAAATATCCCTTACAAATGTTGTTGATAATCAAGCTATATAAAAGGTTTTCCAGTTGTGATAATTAGTTCTTTTTTTTTTGTTTTTATCATTTACTAGTCGGGCATTAATTATATTTATCAAAGTAGATTGATATTACAAAATTTTATTTAAATTATAATTATTATTATGATACTATTAAATCAATCTATTACATTACCGGTATTATTAATCTATAATAATCTTTCTTCGAATCTTAATTCGTTATTAACTGGTAATCCAACTAATAATCTCAACAAGTTTTCTAAAGCTTGTCTTTGTTTGTTTAACCCATTGATTGGTTTAAAACCAGGTTTGGCTAAAGGTGCTTTTAACCAATAGGATAATAATGATAACACCGAGTAGAAATCTTGGTATTTATCATCACCTTCTTCAACCTTCTTATATTGAATTCTTTGGAAGAATTCGGCCATAATTACCAAATCCAAAATTAATGGGGTTGCCAATAATGAGTCTTCACAAACATTGTGAATGGAAATCTTATTGTGACCACCCAACATTAACTCTGAGTAATATTCATCCATAGCAACTTTGGAATCCTTAACGGCAGGTAAATACTTGATAACAATACAATGATCGACCTTCTTCCCCTTTTCTTCGTTATACAAGATTTGATTCGATTCAATCATATCATCAATAACCGAAGCTTTGGAAATTTCCTTGGAACGGAATTGTTTGGGAGAGGATAAATTATACCCATCGTTGTTTCCCAAATGATTATAAGAAGCAACAGAAATTGGTCTGATACCAGCATCGACCAAGAATTGCGCTAATACCGATTTCAATTTGGTTTGACCCGATTTGAAATCATCACCTCCAATGAAAGTACCATATTCTTCGGCTAATTCAATAACACCAGGGACAAATGTATTTTGTGGAGACCCATTGATATATGGAATCCCTTCCAAAATAGAAGCGACGGCGAAAATGGTCGATGGAGCAATTTCGTCATGATTGTTCTTGATCGAGTCCAATAAGTTTTTGCTAGTATCATTGACCCCAGTTTCAACTTCGGCGTATCTTTCAGTATTGGCGGTCCACAAAATGATAATTTTATCTAAGTTATTTTGCTTCTTGAAATCTTTAATATCGGCTCTGATTCTTTCGACATCAGCCCATTTGTTATTGGTTAAGACTTCACCAGACTTGGCATCAACATTGATCAAATTGTTAGCACGATCTTTTTGATTCAAGGCAATGAAATCAGGATAGTAAATCGAAGGTAAAGGTTCATATTCTTTTAAATGTGGAGCCAATTGTTTTTGTAAATCAACATCCAAAACTTGAGCTCTTTTCATGGCTTGGTCCAAAGGTAACTTAGAAATATCCCAACCGCCAACAACTAAATCGTTAGGGTTAACAAAGGGAATAACTGAGTTGAAAGGAGTGTAGACATCGTTACCTTCGGCATCGACCCCTAATTTAATAGTTGACGATTGAGTAACAGACCCATAATAGTTTGGTTTGACAACACCTTCTTTATTTTAGAAAGAAATATTGTGTTTGTTAGCCATAATAGAAGCAACTAAAGTAGTACCATTGTTACCACCTAAACCAACCAACATCAACCCAGTCTTTGGGGTGGTTAAATCAACTTTGAATTGGTAATCAATAGCAGTAGGAGTAACGTTCAAGTTACCACTAGCATCCTTTTCTACTAATGCATTTTCATAAGTAAACTTAGAATATAAATGATTATTTTCAGTTTTAGTCTTGGAAGAATTGAATTTGACTGACATGGTATTTTCTTTTTGTTTGTGAATTCAATGATAAACCAATAATTACCAGGATTTGTACCCCCTTTTATAGTGTTTTCCCTTCCACAAATTTCGGCGGTCGGGTTGTGAGCGTGGTAAAATTTCGCCGATTCACATGCCACTCAACATTTACCAAATCAAGATCTAATAATCACCTACATGAACAGGAAGCAGGGGGGAAGGGGGGTTATAGTGTAGTATACCGCCATCCTTAGACACCTCTGCTGACACTCACTCTTGATTCTCTTTTACTCTAGATTTATATCTTAAAAATACAGTATAACCAACATTTACAATAGGAGGAGAAATCGTGTATTGTCGCATAAAATAAAGTTATAGGGTTACGAAAAGTAACCAATCAATTTAGGCGAACCGGTAGCAAAGAGGATCAGGCAGTAGATAGAGTGTCTATATTACTACCCCAATATTTATTCTATATACCCATACCTTAATTCATTGTGTATCTCTAATACCAATCACAGTCTCCTTTCGATTCAACGTGTTCGTCCCGCCGAAATTTCGGCGAAGTTAAAAAATAATTAATATTTTGTATACTAAATAGGAAATACTCCTATTATCATTGGATAACAACAAAATCATAAGTATCCGTGTTTTGACCATGTGAAAGTAAGTAGCTAGTTTTGGTGGACAATATACACCTACAGATGAATTATCATCGGGAAAGAATTGTTTGGTTGTTTGTTTAATAGCGGTATCTTTCTCTTTGGGTAAGTTTCGAGATCTGGATCGTGCCGTAAATGTAACATACAATGAATACGTAATTATGCTGATGGTTAATAATAGCGCTATTTATCAACCAATGGGAGTGGTGCTCATGTCTACGGCGAGGGAATTTATTGGTTGTTATGTTGTTATGTGGAATCTTCAAGAAGAAGTTGGCGCGCATGCTCTTTGTTGGGTTATTTGGTCATAAATCTTCAAGTAGAACCGAGTTTATCTTTGTCGAGCAATTTTTGGAACATGAGATATATTTTGTTTTGCCTATTCAGTCTCGAGAATTACTTTGAAATTACACTAGCAGATTGAGAATCATTAGAGTAGCCGTTTGACTATTTTGTATATACAGCCAAGAGTCGAATCGAGTTTCAATGGAATAATGTTTTGTCATATTGCAATCCTTCATTATAGATTAAACAGTACAACGTATATTTGAATTCAGGATAATGTATTCAGAATTGTAATACTTCAAATTCAAAGGCTTGGTATACGAATTTTGAGATAGTCAGCAAGTGACTTTGCCATTCATCTAATCGTCAAATCACAGCCCTGTACACCCGGATTGTTATTCTTCCTTGTATGTGTAATTCGGGTAATATAGTTATTACAATGACTATCACATTTGTCAAAGCTAGTTTGCTAGCTTCCAATATAATTAATATTGGAAGAGGATTTACTATTAAACGACAAACTTGATTAAATGTTAGCTAAGATATAGCTAGCAAGTTTCTGCCATCATTTTCAATTGTTTGAAACATCTAGAAATTCTACGATTAACGTACTCAATGGTTTGTTATAAAATTGTAGACAACTATGAAATTAGGCTACAACAAGTAGTCTTTGAATGGAAGTGCAATCTTCTCCCTGTATATTTCCAGACTCTCACTCTAGCTTATAGCTGTTTCGCGTGAGATTGGAGATATTATCGTAATTTTTTCTCAAGTGAATATTAGATCTATGTTGTATATACAATTGTAACTGGCTAACTATCCTTGTATTTGTGGTCCCTTGGGATACATTTATGTGGCTCAAAGAGTTTTTAAAATTTTGATAAGTTTTGCAACTTTCCATCAATTTCATTCATCGTCCTCATCAAAAATTAAATGATGGTAGATTTCAACTTCACAACTCTTGAATCTACAGCAATTGCTGGTACATCAATCGAGGTTTGTAATGTTTTTTTTTTTTCGTTTAGTTCATTGTCCCTACAAGTATATGCTTGATTTGTTAGAATATTTACCTACACATCACTTGAAATTTGTATCCATTGAACACGTCAGAATCTATTGAGGATGTCCCTATTTTGGATAATGTGCTGCTTTTAGTTATACAACCAGTTCAGCCATTCGGACAAAGTTGCTGGAAGAATTAATCCGACAATCAAAAATATTATTGTACCAAGTCAACTTTGTAACTTACAGGGTCTAAATTTTCAAACCCCATTATTGCCAAGAGGCATACCGATGACCTCACTTCTTGCATACATCGCTTTCTCAGATCTTTAGTATCATCACCTCCTTTTCATTTCTACATACCGCCTTGAGAATTCCAGCCAGTAATTGATCGACCTCCGTATTACAACTTGGCGATACAAGATTGTCAAGCTACAATGGGTTACTAGAGATTAAAAAGAAAATTCACTTAATGTATGCTTGGGGTAATACTTAAAAACATTCTCTGCTTGACTCTAAGTCAAATTGTAACCAGTAGAATGACATAATTAATTGATTGTTAATCCATCTGCATTCTATTATCTTTGTTCCGATGATGTGCATCGAATTCCTTTGTGGAATTGACACTAGATGATGTTATCATGCTGTTAGAATAATGGAAATTCCAAGTAACAATATCTTGCTGGTCGCTCAAGAGTCCTGGCTATATCTAGCCATATTCTATCACCTACCACAAGTAGTGTAAATCTTTATTCATCATACCATTCAGCGTATCTAAGTAATCCAACGTTGTTCCATTACGTTTTATTTCCCTCAGAATCTGCATCTGCATGAGTTTCACCCCATCGATCGTTTTATTTAGGTATAAGGTTCAGCTAAATCAGTCTAAAATTGTTCTCAATCACACAATGTGGTAAAATTTTTTTGCTGCGAAAAAAAAAAATAATGGAAATGGCTGGTTGCAAATATTGCTCGATTGTCTTAAACAAGAAAATATGGTGTTAACTTTGGGAAACAATAGTATCGCATTAGACTTTTCAAAATGTAGGGTTTGAAAATATCGCTGAGATGGATCTCACATTACTTGTTTTAGTCTATCTACCAGCTTTCGTGTTATTATTCACTACTATTTTTCAATACTCACGCACTATTCAGTAAACTCCTACCGAGTTAGACTTACAATTCCAAAGGCTACAGCTCAAAAAATAATGTATTGTCAAGAACCACTTCGTGGAAGTCATCTATTCAATTTCATATAAATAAACCAACACTTCCAACAAGGTTAAGGTTAATTTTATCAAAACAATTTTTACATACCAATCCATCACATTCCTTATGCAGCTCCAACGATTGGTATTACTTATAAGCTTTTTGACGGTGACATTCGCATCCGATGTTGCAGTATTCTGGGGGCAAAACTCTGGTGGGAATCAAGGTAGATTAGCCGATTATTGTAAGAGTAATGATATTGGAATTGTAATATTATCATTCCTAAATGCTTTCCCAGATCCACTTCAATTGAATTTTGCTAATGCCTGTGAGAAAGTTTATACAGATGAGGGTCTTCTTTATTGTCCAACTGTTGGTGATGATATTAAAACTTGTCAAGATCTTGGGGTTAAAGTCTTGTTATCATTAGGTGGTGCGACTGGTTCGTATGGTTTTACTGATGATGCAACAGCTACAGATTTCGCAACAACTTTATGGGATTTGTTTGGTAACGGTGACTCTTCTGAACAAAGACCTCTTGGTGATGCTATTGTTGATGGTTTTGATTTAGACATTGAAAACAAAGACCAAACCGGGTATGTTGCTTTGGCATCGAAATTAAGAGAATTATTTGATACCGATAGTTCAAGACAATATTATCTTTCTGCCGCTCCTCAATGTGTTTATCCAGACGAATCCTTAAGTGGTGTATTGGAACAAAGTTATCTTGATTTCTGTTTTGTTCAATTTTACAATAATTGGTGTAATTTAGGACCAAACTTTAACTGGGACGTTTGGGCTGACTATGCTAAGAATACCTCGCCAAATAAAAACGTAAAAATGTATATTGGTTTACCTGGATCTTCAAGTTCTGCAAATTCAGGATATTTGGATGCTTCCGTAGTACCAACATATGTCACCGATGAAGTCTTAGCTAATCCAAACTTTGGAGGTATTTCCTTATGGGATGCCTCTTCCAGTTGGGTTAATTACGAAGATGGTCTTAATTACATCCAAAATATGAAATATTTGGTTTCAGGGAGTGTTCAAACTTCTGGAGTTTCAAGTATTGTACCACTTTCTTCGTCTATACTTAGCGCAACTACTGTGTCAAGCTCCAAAACTTCTACCATTTCTAAATGGTCCCCTAGTTCTACCAGTTCTGCCAGTTCCACAAGTACTACCATTTCTAAATGGTCTCCCGAGTCTACCAGTTCTACCAGTTCCACTGCCTCAGTATCGACCTTGGCTAGTTTAGAGCCAGTTGTTTCCCCACTCGCTGCACTCGAGGTTTCGTCTGCTGCTACATCTGTTTTAATTGACGGTGCTTTCACTACACAACCTGTTGCTGCAACATCTACACCTTTAACTTCATCTATCATCCTTGATACCCAAACGGATACCAGCACTATTGCCGCTGTTACACCATCCACTCCAATTGCAACTATTTTACCAACTAGTTCAACACCAATCATTTCCACTCCTGCCACAATTGAAGGAGCCATCCAAGCTGTGAGTCCAACAACTACACCTACAACTACACCGGCTGCCACTCCATATACTTATTTAGTGAACACCGTGGTTGATGGGGTTACCGTTGTTCGTACTTACACTACCTCACTTATGGTGACACAATATGTAACAGTGGCCTATTAGTACCTTTTATTTACATTTAATGACGATTTAATATATGCAAGTTTTAATTAATATTTATAGAGTTATTGTAATTTCTGCGCAAGAGTTCTAGTTGCAACTCTATATTGAACCCAGACAAGACTTTTCTTGCCGTGGGATTTAAATATATTGGGTTTAATTGTCCATGTTTAAAGTCAGATAACGTATTATGCTGATTATTAATCAGTTCGAGAGGTGCCAATTGAAAATGTAACAAGGGAAACTTTGCTTTATCTAGTTGAGTAATGGCTTGTTTCGATAGTATATGCGGACTCATTAAGAACATGAAGTTCATCATTAAAGAAACTCTTCCGTGGTTTATATGAAAATCGTAGATTCCCGATAATTCACGAATAACTTTGGCAGTCATTTTCTTGTCATGATTTTTGCATTGCACAAAGATATTGATATCTCTATTTAAATCGACTTTAGGATTTTTCAACAATGCAGTAGCAGGTAATTTTGCATTATTATCCAGTTTATCAAATCGATCCAATTTCCATTTGCCAAAGATATCCACGCCATTATCGTAAGCACCACCATTTCGTATTAATTCACTACCATAGAAAACTTTTTCCAATACATATTTACAATATAACTCGTATAAAGTCCCTTTGAACACGGTAGATTCAAGATTTAAATTATTCAGCAGACAATGAGTCAAGTAATCTTGACAAGATTGCATATCCAAACTCTTTGATACAGCAGAACCATATCTAACCCATTGCAACTGACCTGACCATCGAGGAATGCCTCCATATCGAATCTTCATAGCATCTCATTCGATTTAATACCAGTCGCATTAGAAACTTTTGATCCACCTCAGAATAATACCAGTAACAAATTACCAGAGTATCATGAAGTTTGTTATACTAGCTCTATTGATTAGTGCTACATTAGCACAAGTGATCCAATTGTATGCTACATCATTGGTAGATAATACTAAAATTTCACTAGGATCAATTGATGTTGAAACCAAAAAATTGACATTACAAGAATCAATAGAAGGAGAGTATTGTATTGGAACAGACGATGTCGCTGATAGTGAATGTATTTCCTATTACAATGGTAAATTGAATGAATTTGGAGTACATGTATACCTTGATGGGTCTGGAAATGTCGAGTTTATCAGTTTAGGGAGTGACGGAGTCACTGTACACCCGTTTAATGAAGGAGCCAAACCTAATCTCAACCCGGTGGTGAAGAATAAACCTAAAGACAAAAGCCCCAAGGTGGAAAAAGTAATGCAAAAGAAGTTGGTAAAGATAATCGATGAAGATGGTAATGAACAAGAACAAGAAGTGATAGAAGAAGTAGAGGTCGAAGTGGATGAACGATCTTTTATTCAAAAGAATTGGGTATATATAGTAATCCCCTTGATCATGTATTTGTTGGCCACTGGTGAAAATAAATAGAAAAGATAGTTATAGTTATACAAGTATCGTTTGTGACGTTGTAGGATGACAATATAGACGAGAATGCTTTAATATCTTTAGAACCATATTAAAACCTCGAATTGAGGCTTTAAGTCAATAATATATTAAAAATATAATCTAGTGTCAATATAGGTGACATATAACTGAGAAATATACACCAATTTAAACTAGCAACCTGAGCTATATTAACTTACTCTACAAAATGTATTACTAAAGTAGTTATTCTCTACAGAGCTGCCTGTTCCGTATATATGTAGTGAGTTCATATCTTGCTTATCTCGATAAAATACTACAATATAATCCTGGAAGTTACCACCTAAATTCATTCAAGGAAAGGATCTAGTTGTTTTTGCTAGATACTTGTTCAGTATATGTATGATAGAAAATCAATGAAAACTATACAGTCTTGATTAACCTGTTTTAATCAACTATCAAGAAGATCATCATTTCCAATCTCACTATATGGTTTAAATTGAAGCATGGTATATCTAGGGGAAAGTTGCCAGTGGAGTGCTAGACAGACTCTCCCTATCCCCAGTCCAGCCGCAAATATCCTCACTAATCTCCAAGACAAACCCAATTGGGAAAGAGCCAATCAGAGTTGAAACAAAATGGTTTTGGTAATATTCCTGCACATTGACCAAGTTTATAATGTATGAAAAAATTTACAACCAACC
>JAXQKE010000468.1:0-15368 GCA_037042355.1 Candida sp. Y128-05E
TCCCACATATAATACCTACGTAATAGAATAAATTATTATTATGTTCAATATTCATCTAAACTCACACAATAGGATTGAGATTAGCTGCTTAAAATGAAAGGGACCGATTCTATTTCGATGTAGATGTATTCTAGTATTTTGGACCTGTCCGTATACCTCGTCGCACAATCACTACCACAAAATTATATTAATTTACTGCATAAACCAACCAATACTTCTACAGTCACAATGAGATCAATAGACACTATTAAGTATACGTAGATGACCCTCTATGTCACACCATCTCGATTGGGATGGTTTATTGATTTGATGACTGACGGATGTTATCGGCTATTGAGGGCATCGTAGGCAGGGCATTGCAGAAATCTTTTTCCGCGTCTCGGATTATTCCGAAGTTGACAATCTGATCTATAGATAAGGATGAAATTATTAGCTACGAATCACTATTTGTCCTTACGATAAGGCTCTACATTGTCGGGCCGTCTGCATCTGGGGTTCCCCCAATCTCTCCTTGACTTCCGGGGCGCTATTTTTACTTTTAAACTCAATTTCGACCTACTTTAATTCCGTAAAATTCCATCCATCTCTTATCTGTAAAGTAAAACTAAGAATATTTTTATATTTTAATTACGATTTAATGTCTTTTGCTATTACTTCTACTAATGTGTTGGTTGATCTGGAGTTAATCCCAGCAACTATTATTTATTCAAATGTGTCTGGTAAGATTTTAAATATTATAAAAGAAATAACTGAAGAAGACGACGCTAGGTTAGCTTTATACGGAGTGACTTCGTTTCACAATGCCACTCCATACGTGGTAATGCCAGGTATTATAGACTCCCATGTCCATCTTAACGAACCAGGAAGAACAGAATGGGAAGGATTTCAAACTGGAACTCAAGCGGCTGCCGCCGGTGGAGTTACTACGGTTATAGATATGCCTTTGAACGCTATACCTCCAACAACTACAGTGGAGAATATGTTGCTTAAAATCGATGCTACCAAAGGTAAATGCTGGGTCGATGTCGGGTTTTGGGGTGGACTTGTTCCCACTAATATTTCGCATCTTAAACCATTGATCGCAATGGGTGTTAGGGGGTTTAAATCTTTTCTTTGCGAGTCGGGTGTAGAGGAATTCCCTGCCGTAACTACCAATTATGTTTTAAGAGTAATGGAAGAGTTGAAAGGAGAGAAAACAATGTTGATCTTCCACGCTGAAATGGAACCAGCCCAAAATCTCATTCCATACCAACCAGATAATGACCAATGGGAGTTGGTGGAGGATGTGGAAAATGTGCAGATTTCGGATGATCTGGTTGTCAATGATTGTACATGCGGCTCCATAGAGAGCCCAGTGGTAGATGTAGGTATTGATCGTGACTTCCCAGTTCATGAAGATTTGTTGGCTGAAGGGGATTTGAACATTGGCCATGATTCAAATGGAGAAACAATTGCTTGCAGCGTTCACAAATTAGATGACGTTGATAATCATGATAACATTGATCCAACGGCGTATGCCTCCTATCTTTCTTCAAGACCCGATTCTTTCGAATTGACGGCTATTGCCGAAATTATCAGTTGTTCGGTAAAAATTCCTACTGTGCCATTACATATCGTTCACTTAGCCACTAATCAAGCCATTCCCATGTTACTACACGCACAACAACAAGGATTACCCATTACAACCGAAACTTGTTTCCATTACTTATCATTATATGCCGAAAATATTGCTTCGGGTTCGACTCATTTCAAATGTTGCCCTCCCATCAGAGATGATGAAAATAGAAAGTTACTTTGGCAGGGTCTCAGAGATGATGTGATCACCACTGTCGTATCAGATCATTCTCCTTGTACTCCAGAACTAAAAGGATTGGAGAAAGGTGATTTCTTCGAAGCCTGGGGAGGAATTTCATCAGTGGGTCTTGGATTGTCTATATTATTCACCGAAGGTAAGAAAATGTCACCCCCAATCACAATTCAGGAAATTAATAAATGGTGTTCGAAAAATACCGCAAAACAAGTTGGTTTGGATCATTGTAAAGGTGAGTTGAAAATAGGCTATGATGCCGATTTTGTTATATTTGACCCCGAAGCTTCATTTATTTTGCAAAATTCGGAACTATTTTTCAAAAATAAATTAACCGCTTATGAAGGTATGGAATTTCAAGGAAAGGTTATGAAAACTATTGTGAGGGGGAATACCGTCTTTGATGCAAAGTCGGGATTATCACAAAAGGCTATGGGAAACTTGATATTGGAACCAAGAACATAAAAAAAAAGAACCGGAAGATCGATTATAGTTTTGGATAATTGCTTTAAAAGCATCAATATGTTGTATCCACGCATAGAGGATTGGATGGGGTATCTCTCTTTTTTGTGGAGATAGCTTGGGTGATACCATTCACAACCATTCTATATTACACGCTAATCCAAACTGTGTGAAATTTACGTCTACTATCATTTAGTTACATAATTTGTATATCCCGATTAATTAAAATGAGTCAAAACTCTATTCTTCTTTTCCTGAAATTCTTTGTGATACATCTTCCTTGTAGTAATAAAATCTACAGACAATTCCATCCGAGGGTATATTTAATCTATTTCTTTTCAGTAATTGGCATAAAAGTTATTACCACAATTTGACTGCAAATTTGTAGTGCAACAATGCATGCATGAAATCATTATGAGCCAATATCACAAATGGAAATAAACAATCTCTGCGGTGGCAAAACCCATGCATGACGAGAGCAACCATGATCAGAAAGTTATAAAAGAAATTTATCGAACTTTTGCTAGTTACAATTTGGGGTGAACATTCTCCTAAATTCAAATCCCCAGTCACCAAGGGGTCCGACCAGCTGTCTACACTGTTATCACTATTAATATAATTGACTAAATACCTAAACCAAACCGCTATACAACCATTACTTAACAATCCTCTTTTTTATTTTTTGATAATTTTTTTTATTCTTCGTATATATCCTAATTCAAATCACAATTCTTCTTTTTTCATTATTTTTATTCATTTTCATATCTTCTCTATATTACATTAATTCATATTTGTCTTAGATCATTCAACCGACAAATACCAATTAAATTTCAATTAAACCTCAGTGAAATCTTCAGTTGAACTTGAATATGCTCGATCAACCATGTTAAATTCTTCATCTGCATCGTCTTCTTCATCTTGATGTCCACATGTGGGACAAGGATCAGTTGAATTTGCTTCAAATGTAGATGGGGTAAAATCTTCAGCAGCATAATCTTCATCGTATTCTTCATCTTCAAAATCATAATCATCATCATCTTCTTCATCAACAAAATCAAAATCATAAAATTCAAAAGGATATCTAGGATCTCTTGGATCACTTCCCCTGTAAGCAGAACGTCTACCAAATCCGCCTCTGGGACCAGGCCCACCTTTACCAAAACCACCTCTAGGGCCTTTTCCACCTTTTTTAAATCCACGACAGAAGCCGTCAACTTTGGTGTAACCACCACATCTAGGAAAACCTCTATGTTCTTTCGGATCTTTTTCACTTCTTACCTTGGAGTCTTTAGGATCTTTAGGATCTTTAGGGTCTTTTGGTTCCTTGGGATCATGGGGACCCTTTCCATGTTTTGGGGGAGGGCCTACCCACCAATGGCCATGTTCAAAATGAACGGGTGGTGGACCACGAGGATGGAATCCTCTTGCAAATGGCGGTGGAGGTGGTGGACCAAAATGTTTAGGTTGACGACGGAAAGGTGGTGGAGGTGGAAATGGCGGAGGTGGGCCAAAATGTCTAGCACGACGAGGGAAATGTGGTGGTGGAGGAAATGGCGGAGGTGGGCCAAAATGTTTAGGGAAATGTGTAGGAGGTGGGAATGGTGGTGGACCACCAGGTCCTTTGCGTCTACCAGGGCCTTTACGTCCAGGGCCTCTTTTTCCACCGGGACCTTTATGTCCATCGGGTCCTCTTTTACCTCCAGGACCTCCTCTATATCCACCAGGTCCACCAGGTGGACCATATGCATCAGGATGATAGTAATCCATGTCGGGGCCGTGTGAGTATCCATAGGCCTCGTAAGGTTCGTTGTAATCAAAGTCGTAGCTAACCATAGTTGTAAGATAATTAGGGATATAAAATTTTATGATAGCAAGAAAACCCGACTTTATAAATGGGAACTCAACTCGGGTGGCGTAGTCATTACATTGGTTTAACTTTACATCCCTACTTCAAAGGCTATAACTCCCCAATGATTGTCACCCCCTGAAACGTTAAAACCGAGACTGCCAAAAGCCTTGTTAGGCAGCAATAATAATTTTTATGCAAGGTTTGTGATACTTATGCCGCTAATAATTTGCAACCAAAAAAGTTTAAACAAACAATAAAATAATAATAGTATAAAAAAGAATCTATACCGGAATAAATCCGTGTTGATAAAGAATTAAGACTGTAAACGGGAAAGCAACTTCTAAGAAACGATTCTACAAGACCGAAAGGTCTAAAGGCAAAATTGGCTCGCCAAAAGGTTGGGGCGATGAATTTCATCTCAGCCGAGTACACTGGGAGAAAAATATGGAGCAGGCTTGGACAAATTCAAAAAGCAAGATTAGGAGTTACAGAAGAGTCCTACTATGACATCATCTCGACGGAAGATAAAACTCAAGACCGGGAAATGTTATGCAAAAGGCATATCCAAATTATAAGATACCTATTATCCACTAACATTAGTTTATTGAAGTTTAAGTTGGACTAGCCGGAAGTGACCAAGTCAGAAATTCCACTTGTGCGATGGGCTATGATTATTTCTTGGGTAGCAAAAAATTAAATCAAACCTACAGTGAAAGTTCAAAATCAATGTGTCCATTGAACATAGGGCCCAAAGTTGTTACTTGTTGCAGGATGATTTCCACATGACAAAAGATATTTCTAAATCGTCAAGATTTATGAATCAGCTAGTTAATTGGGTTTATCATCAAGATGTTTTTATTTTACATCCACTTTCCAGTTGGATGTAATTTAACCTAACATACCAAACAATAGACCCAACTCTAGAATTATTACAACTACTTGATAATTAGTATAAATATAGCTACTATTGTACTAGCAACAACTGCTCCGGTGTCGGTCTTTGCCAATAAGACAATACGATACTGCACAATTGACATATAATATCTGTCAAAATACGAACCGCTATGATACGGCTGAGATAAAAGAGACGAGTGCCTTTAAAAGTTGGAACGGTAAGTGAACGAAAGTACAACCATTGATACTGGTTGGAACCACCGCAAAAGATGGTAAAAACACATCCAAACTTTTGAGCTAGTACGATTGTCTCATCGGGTGTTATTTGGTGTAGTATTCAACCGATATTTATAAACATTTAAAAATTATTATATCTATATAAACATATAAATATATCAAGATATATGACATATATTATATAAACTATCTCTATCGTTGTTACTTGTCGTTTGTGTCGTTTCTATAGTTATCGTCTCGTTTTTAATTGACCCACGTGTGATATGATCATTATATACAGTCTCAATATTTCCTGCAACCTAAATTGAACTTTTACAACGATAACATCCATCGACCTTCATAACTACACAAATGTCATCCACAAATAAACGTATTGCATTACCTTCTAGAGTGGAACCTAAGGTTTTCTTTGCCAATGAAAGAACTTTCCTTTCTTGGTTGAATTTCACTGTTATCTTGGGTTCTTTAGGTGTTGGTTTACTTAACTTTGGTGATTCTATTGGTAGAATCTCTGCTGGGTTATTTACCTTCATCGCCATGATCACAATGGTATATGCTTTAATCACTTACCACTGGAGAGCTAAAGCTATTAGATTAAGAGGTTCTGGTCCTTATGATGATAGATTTGGTCCTACTATGTTGTGTATATTTTTATTAGTTGCCGTGGTTGTTAACTTTGTTTTGAGAATAAAGGGATAATCTCATCAATTGCTAACAATCACGAAGTGATTGTTAATAAGTGTTTTAATTAGCATAGAATTACTTCTACTTCACATAGTTTAATATTATATAATCAATACAAGTTATCATTAGTACGTTTAGTAATTGTAGAATTTATATATATATATATATATATCTTTGTTTATAATTATTACTTGGCCAATTGATTATTTTGTAACAAGATGGTGTGATTATGATAAATTAGATGATGTACGAAAAATTAAAAAATATTTAAATTAAATTTATAACCAATTGACTCTGTATAGTTGGTGATGATGATTACTGGAGTTTATAGTAAATTTTGACCTTTCTTAATTTTTGATTGATTTAATAGGTATTAATTTTTTATTTATTTTTTCTTTATTTCCAATTATCTTTATATTAAATTAACCATTGCAAGTATCTCTTAGTAAATATTAGTTATTTGATATTTAACAATGTTTTCCTAAAAGATTGTCAATTATAGAATTGATTAATAACTTAATTACTATCGTATTATTATTTTTTACTATTTCCAATTATCAAGGTGGTTAAACATTGCAAGTGTGCATTACTATATCATTTGAAATTTACCTTGACGATATATTCCTGTCAAAGTGTTCCTATCAACTTTTCAATTGTATACATTCATTAATCACTTCTCTTATCTCAATTATCAAATTGTTTAGATCATAATTGACCATTGCAAGTCGGAATTACAAATATTATTGTCAATTCTTGACGCTACAGCCAACAATTATTACCCTCATTTGATATCTAACAGTCTATGCCTCAATTGTCAATTGTATAATAACTTCACTATCATCTCCATATTTCTACCTAATCATAATATTTCCTTTTCATGTCTCTATATCTAGTTAAAAAGTATAACGCTTCCAACTCTTTGGCAATATAATCCCCTTTCTCCAATGCTAGTTGCAATTCTTGTTCATCTCTTATTTCATTATTTACAAATGCTAATTTCAATTTTGTTCGAAAAGTTTGGTATCCTCCTGATTGGACTGGATACTCTCTTCCCATATAGAGCAATGTCCTATACAATCCCCGTATTCTAGGATCCATCGTTAAACTTGACGTAATTGTAAAGTTTCCTGTATAATACTCCAGCTTTTTTAACAATGGCCCTTAGTAAATGATTGGCACCATTGCAAGGATTCAGAATCAATAGATTATTATGACTAACTATAAACCTTCAAAGATCATTGCTATCTTCTTGGTCCAGTTTGACACTAGAAAAGGGTATGAGTTACTATGGTCGAAATCTTCAATACAAAATTTCGACTTTAATGGTTTGGATTATAAAGTATTGCCCCTGGGGATTCATGAAACAGATAAATCCACAGTATTGATTAGTCATTTACATCAAGGAAAGTTATATTATGGGAGTAGTCGTTTTATTCAAAAGATAGACGGTGATAGTTCCAATAGGGATAATATTCACATGTACTCGTTAGGTATATTATGTGATCCTACCGCACAAGCGTGGAAACCAAATGAGTTTATAAACTGTGGGTGGGAATATATATCAGTGTTGGATGAAAAGCTCAATCAGTATATGAATAAAAAAGATGTTTCAATCTTTTCCAGTTTACTTGAAACTAGTTTAACTCCGCGGGAGTTTGTTCCCAATTTATCCAACCATTTGCTTACAAAACTCCCCAAAGTATTGGAGATCTTGGGTCCGTTGATATTCCCAATCTATAAACAGAGTTTGTTACGGAGAAATATCATTCTATTTAATAATAAACTGGATAATATATTCCCCGACTCATACTTCACCATTGAATCCTTCAGTTACTTGATATCCTTGATCTCGATAATTCCCCAGGATATCAAGAATATAGATGCCAGTTACTTTAGTCAACCGTTATACAATATTGGGTTGAAAGATGATGCTATTTTTGAATATTCTTCAGGCTATATAGCCACCACTAACGATGATATATTAATGTACCAACGAGATAAGTACGACTGGGGAGTGTTACTCAATAATCAGGAGAATTTACCAGAAATTAAATCCGATTTATCAAACAAACTTACACCCACTTTGAAAGCCAATTTACAAGACTATAATAAATTAAAATATTTAATCAAAAACTTCCAACATCAGGATAGACCCATATCCGACGACTTGAGATCTATTCACAGTTGCATGAGTAACGTGGACGGGGGTAACACCGTCAACACCAATTTCGTCACCCCAGACGAACCAGATTGGTGGATAAATAACGCAACATATCCCATGACCTGGAGAGAATTTATATGGTCAGCCTTCTCCTGGTTTGCCCTGGCCGGCACCGATGTCCAGACAGCTATAGATGTCGAGGATTTACACTTAGAGTCACCCCGCAAAATCGATTTCATTCAACTAATCAATATTATCGGCTATTTCCATAACTTAACCAGAAAATGGTTTAACATAATCAGCGCAATTATCCTGGAAGAGATAGAAGAAGTCGGTACTGATCTGTTACTAAACAAATTCACCGTAGAGTTATCGTACCAAGACATTATCGATATGGAACTAGATCCATATGATGAAAATGATTTACAATTTGTTCGAGAATTCATCCTTCTCTACTGGGGAAAATCGGTAGAGAATGTGGAGATAGGTTTAGGGATTGCAAGTATCTGTTGTTAACCCCATAGACCCCTTGTGTAGTGTGTATATCTTTAATTTAATACGTTTAATAGTTTATTAAAAAATTACGTTGCGGCTGAAAATCATTTTGGTTGAGACACCCAAAAAGGAGAACAACAAAAAAGGTCAACGATTTCTTCTGGAATAAATTCACTTGGTAACACCTTTTGATTAAGCAGTTAATCAATTGATATCTTAGTGTGGGGTTGACCGTAGTTCGCTCAGTTCATTAGACACATCGACACGTCGGTTTTCTATTAAAAAGTTGGATCTTAACTTAGATTTGGACTTGCAAGACAAAAGCGTATATTGTCTTGAATTTTGAGGTTTTAAGCTATAGTTGCATTGATAGAAGTTAGATTGATACTTTTATTGATTAGTAGTTTGAAGTGTATGTATTGGAAAAAGATAAAGAAACAAATTGACTTGGCAATAGATTAATCAATTAAAATTAATTGATTTTAATTTATTTCGAGAATTCAATGAATTAACTGTTCCAGTTTGTTTTACTAACTGTTTAGTATCATTTGCTTGTATTTAATTTCGGAAAAGGCGTTTAAATAAATAAAAAAACTAAAAAAAAATGAAAGGTTCTAATACCCGTTCAAACGTGAAAAATGGACACCGTCGTACTAATTCAAAGTATGGAAATGACAAATTCACTCCATTGCTTGCTAATTCTGTTGGTTCCAAGGTTACTGTTACTACTCCAACAGATAAAGTTCAAGGTACTTTATTTTCATTTAATAATTCCGAATTGGTGATTTCTAACCATCATTCGGAGAACTTGCCCCCCAAATTGACTTTGCAGGTCAAAGACTTGCTTGGTGTTGAAGTAGATCAATCTACTTTCAAAACTGATGCTGATATCTCCCATGGTCAGTATAAAGAACGTGAATTGCAAAGATGGGTCCCTGACGAAGCAGACTTGCAGAATCCCATTTTGAACTTACTGGAGTCTAACAGTCATAAAGGTTGGGATCAATTCAAAGTCAATGAAGATAAATTTGGTGTGGAATCGACCTACGATGAACATTTATACACTACACGAATTGATACCTCGGCTCCTGACTATTTAGATAAAGTTAGAAAGGCCGAAAAGATTGCCCAGGAAATTGAAAACTCGTCGACTAAAGATTCGCATATCTTGGAAGAAAGAGGTATTGTTGTCGATGATTCTGGGGTCGATGAAGAGGATAAGTATTCTGGTGTGGATAGAACAGGCCAAGAGGTGGACAGAAGGGGTGACGATATTATGGCCGCGTTAAGGAATACTAATCTTTCCGATAAATTCTTACCAGAACAAGAACCAATAAAAGTTCCTGCAGGTAAATATTCAACCCCAAGACAAAGGGCTGCCGAGTATCATAACGATCCTGCTATTGTTTCCAGTTCCGCGACAAAAAAGAAACCGGCACAAGACCAGCAACAGCCACAGGTTTCTACTCAACCTACACCACAATCAATCCCAGCTCAACCGGTTTCGATGAAATCGACAAAACCAGATTCAATTCCACCCAAACCACCTGTGACTCAACAACAACAACATAATGAATCGTTTAGATTGAATGCTCAAAGCGAAATCAATTCGTTGCGGGAATTTAGTGCCAACTTTAAAATACCCCACAAAATCCCCAACGATTTGTTGCCTATATTATCTAAAGATAAAATCAAACAGGATGAAATTTTAAAGAAACAAGTTGAACAGCCCCATTCTCAACAACAACTGCCTCACCAACCTCAACAACAATTACAACAACCCAGGAAGAAATTTGACGCGTCCAGACCCGCGTTCAAATTAAATCCTAAAGCAGCTGCATTCACCCCAGGTAAACTTCAATCTCCTCAACCACCAAAAGTCAATTATCATCGATCACCAAATAATCCATCGCCACAAATGATAAATTCAAGACCTTATTCAAGTGGTATTTCTAATGGCAATTCAACTACAGGTAGTGCCCCCAAGAGACATTATCAAATATCACCGGCTGATTTCTTTGGTGGAGCTAGTAAAATACCTACGAAAGCTGGTCAAGACGAGAAAATTAAACAATTTAATATTTCATTTAATTTTTTCACCACCACCAAGAAGAAACATGGCGATTCCAAGACACCAGTGGTGTTTGAAAAAGCTTTCCAAACTCCACCAACCTGGACATCGAATGTTGATGAATCGTGCGACAAATTGTTCCCATCTGTGGGTTCTGTAAATAGAAGTGGATCCATTGGAATGGCTACTTCACCATTTGTTCCTGGTGCTACGATGATGGGTAATGCTCCAAGTCCAAACATTCCTGCGGGATATCCTAATCCAAATAGTTCCAATTATGCATTATCGCCACAACAGCAGCAACAACAAGCTGCTATGGCTGCACACTACCAACAACAACAATTCCATGCTGCTATGATGTATCAACAACAGCAATTTCAAGGTGTTCCGCCCGGTCAAATGCCAATGCCTATGTATGGTGGTGAACCACCATTCATGCCTCCAGGAGGGTTCATGCCACCACCTGGTGGCTTTGTTGGAGGACAAGTCAACGGTAATATGATGGGTCAAGGTGGTTACAATAATAATTACCATAATCATCATAGTGGTGGAAGAAGATACAACAATAATCACCATAATCAAAATACATCAAAGAGAGGGGGTCATAATTAATAGTAAAGAAAATGAGTAAAAGACAACACTATTATTGGTATGTATAACAACTTCCAAATATACCGAAATTCATAATCATTGACAGTAATCTAGGTTTCTCCGGAGTCAATGGATTTTAGCAATAAGTATATAGCAAGCTGGAGCTTACATGGTATAGGTTTTACTATAGCGAAGGTATTAGTTAGTCTAGTTAAGATAAAATATAAGATACTCTTTGTTTTTGTTAGTGGAAGTTTTAACGTGGTTGAAATTTAACACGCACTGTAAATTTTGAGTGTGGAGGCTGTAGCTAAATCAACAACAATGAACGATATAGCGCTATCTAGGATAGATAACATCATCAAGGTAGAAGATGATCTATCAAAGCTCCTGTCGCTTCGACAACAGTTCATTAAGGAAAAATTGTCTCTTGAAAGGCAATTAACAGCTGCCACGCAACTGCAAACAGACTTGATAATGTCAAACTTGACTAAATTGAGTCAGGCGGTGTTGAAATTGAATAACATCAAGGCTAATATTAGTAAAGTGCACCAGGTACACGATGACTCAATCACCAATGTCAAAGATTATGAAACTATCCAAAAAATGACTTCTCTCAATCAGTTTTTGAATCAAGTTAGTTCGTTGTATCAAGATATTAAGAACTTCAGACAATACCTAGATGGTTTAAATGTGGAGATTGAACAAGAATTACAAATTATACAAGAGGATATTTCATATCCTCTAAATAATATCTTACCTATACATTTCAAAGTGACGCAAGTCAGAAACTTTGCTGATTACCTTGAACTAGATTCAGGTCTTTCAGATGATTTAAGGTCAATTGTTTATAAAATAGTGGCTCCTTTGAAGAAGACTATTGGTTTATATGATGAATTAATCACAGAAATCATTATTAGTATAACAGAATCTGCCAGAGAGGGAAATTTACAATTGGTGTTCAAATTAATCACAATCATTGAATATGAAGCTAGTGAAGATTTGAAATTAGATTTAATCAACAACTTGAATCTTGCCAACCGTGATATTAGATCTATCAATTATAAGTCTTTCCGTAATCGAAAACGTGATTATAAGAAATTGTTTTACGATAAATTGAAACTGGGTTTGGATGATACGTTCAATAAATGTCTAGACCATTTCCAGGCAGATAAGATGTTGGTTTATGATAATTTACAATGGTTGGAAGACGAATTGGTGTTTGTTCATCATGAATTAAACCCATTGTTCCCCCAAAATTGGGGAATCTCAACCTATATTCAACAGGTTTATTACAACAATCTTCATAAGTTTACCATGGATGTTATAAACACAGATCCTCCGGCCGAAGATTTAATGCGCATCTTGAGCTATGATGCTCATTATAGTAAATTCGTCGGCGGATTACAGATGAACAAAGATGTCGTGAAGAAAGAACAACGTTCCATTATTGGTGAAGACTTGAAAGACATGGTGTTGGAAGATTATATGAAAGTAATTATACTCCGTAATGATGAATGGAACAAAACTTTGATCGAACAAGAATCTCACACTTTCACTAATCGTGAAGATCCTCCCGATAAATACCTTTATCTTCAAACTATCGAGGATGAAGATGCGAACAATAACACCATTCTCATTGATATTGAAAACGAAGTTTATGTGTTACCCGATTTCAAAACTCCATTGACCATGTTGAAGGAACAAGCAGATGTTGCTGCTGATTCCGGATACTCGAAAATCTTGGTTGGTGTGGTTGAAAACTGGTCGAGTTGTTATATTCAACGAATTGAAAATTACCAAAGTATAATTGACGATGAAGTGGCACGATACATGACGGCATACACCAATCAGAGATTTTTGATCCAACAAACCAAAACCCAAAGATTCTTTAGCTTCAATAATAAAAAGAAATTACCGCCAGTTGATATTGAAAATATGACACCAGAAGAATTGGCAGAAATATCTCGAGAAGGTTTGATTGAATATTTGGCAGCATTGGGAAATACGTACGAAATCAATACCGACCGATTGCAGGATAAATTCTTGGAAAAATACAAGGAAAAAGTCCATTCAAATTACCATACTAGAATTGATAAGTCGTTCAATGATATTTTAGCCCCAAGCACTGAATTAAATGCGCAAATAATTCGAACCATTGTCGATATAATTATTAATGATATCTATCCGGCGTTATCAGAAGTATTCACGAAATCATGGTATGATAGTAGTAACAATCATGGTGATGAACTAACAATGGCTGATAGAATAGTGGAAACATTAGCCGAATATATGTCAGAGTTACGAAGCTACTGTACGTATGATATTTACCTGGTTACCAGTAGTATATTATTAGATGCATTTGTTGCTGACTATATACGAATTGGTTATCAAAATATTTTACAAGGTGAAGGTAAAAAAATTGATCCCCATCCAACTAAAAAATATAAATCATTCCAAGAAGCTATAGAGAGGGATATCACTATACTTTTTGAAGGGTTGCTGCCATTATTGACTCGAAAAGACTCCAATTTCCTCGTTGGAAGTTTAAGTGCAATTGAATTATTGGTTGATTTGGCATTTTGTGAAAATATCAGACTTGATGTGATTGATATCTGGAAACAAAGTATATTGCCCAAGTTTTATCATTGTTCCACAGAATATGTTCGAGGAATTCTATTATGTCGTAAAGATATTGATTCTAAAGAAGTCAATCTATTAATCCCAGAACTAGAAAAAGTAAAGCTCCAATATCATCAAGAATTTGAACCTCCATTATTACCTATGGCGGCATTGAATGACTTTGAATATGCATAGTGTATAAAATGAATAAATATAATATCTTTTCGAATCTATTCTTCTTCGCTTGAGGAATATCCATTAATAACATTATTGGTTGAAGCATTTGTAGGTTGAGTTTTCTTTTTAATTATAATTTTCGATTTCATTACTGGAATTTTAGGTTCAATCTGATCTAATTTACGTTTCTTTTCAAACACCGGGTCTTGTGGTTGCTTTAGTTTATCAATTGCCTGGCTGGCTAATAAATCTGTACCACCTTTACTATTAATATTTGCATGCTTTTGCTGTAAATTCTCCAAATCTTCAGTAATTTGTTGTTGATGCATTTGTTGTTGTAAACGGTCTTGCAAATTCTCCATTACGTCTTGATTTTTATTCGAATCGTTTGATTGCCAGAATGGATTCTTCTTTCTCTTTTCTTTTAAAGTTTGGAATTGTGAATTCTCCTGTTCCTCTCTTTCCAAACGTGCGAATAGTTCATCCTCTGTTTCATCTGGCTTAGCATCACTGGTCTTTTTGATGGTAGGTTCGAAATTACGAACAGCTCCATCTTCAGGTAAATATCCCGCCGTTTGAGGATTAGTTTTGAAAGTTATAACATTGTTACATCTGGGACAGTAAATATAAAATCTAATGATTCTGATGTTCAAATATTTCTCATTTGTAGGTTCTTTTTTGGCATTAAATGATCTTCGTTCAGCAATGTATTCATTACAGCTCAAGCATCGCATTGAATATGGAGCCATCATTCGAATTTTAATGATTTGATTTGGATTCTTTTTCACCTTTTTAATCTTGGACGGATCATAGTCCGGTGGGTAGTACTTGTTTATAGCCTTACGTTCTGACATTTCATGGTCTGGTTTAGTCTTGGTTCCCTTGTAAAATTGCAACCATAGAGATAGAGATGTCTCAAAAAATAAAATGTCGTGTAATATCGTCAATTTATATTCTACAATTCAATACTGCTATAATGTAATACCTTCCTAGTAAATAGATCTCTATTATTCCTTGTTCTACTCTATCGTATCTTGGATTCATCTAATTTTCTTTTTAATTTTCCAGTGTTCTCGAATACTGCAATTTTATCAGAATTAATGAATTTTAGCAGATTTAATGAATTTTGCATCCAAATATTGATAATCATGAAGAGCACCACCGCCGTCATAATAGAGTAACTAACTATACGTTTTTACATTCTTATCAAATACTTCAAGTATCTACAAATGATATTTCATACTTTTTTTAATTTTTTTTATTATACTAATCTAAATTACAAAATTAAAATATTAGCAATAGAATAATACATCATAAT
>JAXQKE010000469.1:0-15334 GCA_037042355.1 Candida sp. Y128-05E
TTTTCTCTTGAATGGATTTAATTATTATTCTATAATTAATGATTTATCCATGTTTTTTTAGCTATGGTACGAATTAATATAAATGATATAAAAAAACGATGTAGATGCAAAGTAGTGGGGAAAGGAATACACTTTGGTTTTTGTTGATTCCTGCATACTTGTATATGGGGAAGGATATAGATTAGCCGTTTCTCCATCCATAATGAATTAATTAGTTAATTTAATATACTTGTGAAAAGAATTAGTGGGATTTAAAGATAATTGAATTTCATCCAACTTTTATTAGAAAATGTTGTTGTAATTTTTACATTTTCGTATAAATAAATTGAATTTAAAATAAATCTAACAAAAAATACCCCTGTTTTAATTCTGGCTATTTTAGTAGGTACTTTTTGGTGTTCTTTCGTTTTCTAATGTGTGTAATAGATACATCTTGTATGAAACTACATAAGTAACTATAAAGAGTTTTCAAAGCTGTAACCATTTAACCGAATACATTCTAGGAAACTTGAAAGCCTGTGTTTTACCAAATTTTTCCTGAGATATTACTTTTTTATATCAAACATAATAGTTCGGTAAGGTTGTTTTAATTCTTTGTTTTGGAATTATAATTTACATGTATAGGTTCTGTGTTGTTTTATGGAGACTGTAAAAATACTGCAAATTTCTGTATTCTTGATAATTTTTTAAAAATCACTGTAATGTCTAAAAAGTCAAAGTTGACCCATTTTTTAACTTTCAATATCCGCTTCTACAAATGGGTCGCATTCTACTATCAATGAATCAACTTAACCTTGATTATTATTCCTATTTAATCCACCTTGAACATTTTTTGCAACTATGGATGCGAACACATTTGTATGGCGTAGATGAGAAAAATAGTTGGCCAAATTACAGTTGGAAATAAAGATAAGATATAACCTGATGTTATCTATATATAGTAACTGATGATTTACAACCTTTACACTCTTCATTCTTTTCAATTTATTGTAGTTTCACTTCTTGTCTTCCATCTGTTATCGTATGCAGGTAATTTTCAGTCTTACGTAATAGTGGCGATTCCAATGTTTTCTATCAGACTTTGAAGGGTATTAAACCATTTGTATTAGGATTTCATTGTGTATCATACTTGTACCATATTTATATAACCAAACATGTCCACACCTGCCAAACGAAGACTTATGAGAGACTTCAAAGTATGTACTAGCAATTTGATCAAGTTTAAGGATATTTAATACTAACATATATTTAGAGAATGCAACAGGATCCTCCTAGTGGTGTATCGGCATCTCCATTACCTGATAATGTCATGACATGGTATGTATAATCATTTTCCGTTTTTTTTTTTGTATTCTTACTAACATTTAGGAATGCTGTAATCATTGGTCCATCTGATACTCCGTTCGAAGACGGAACTTTCCGTCTATTGTTACAGTTCGACGAACAATACCCCAACAAACCTCCGTCGGTCAAGTTCATCAGTGAAATGTTCCATCCTAACGTATATGCTTCAGGTGAAATCTGTTTGGATATTTTACAAAATAGATGGTCCCCTACTTATGATGTATCTTCGATATTGACCTCCATCCAGTCGTTATTAAATGATCCTAATATTGGATCTCCTGCTAATGTCGAAGCGGCCAACTTGTATAAAGACCATCGTTCTCAATATTTCAAGCGAGTTCGAGAAACTGTAGAAAATAGTTGGAACGAAGACGATGAGGATGAAGATGAAGAAGAGGATTAGAAGAGAGAATGTAGGAGGGAAGGGAGAGTTAGTATAGATTAATTATTATCCCAGGTGTACATAATGGGCATGTAACAATACAATTTGGATAATTATTTAATTTATAGCTATGTACATTGCATAAATAACGATTATATACAGAAGGTCTATCTTTTCTAAGATACTTTTATTTCAACCAGAGATAGTACCATTTTTTACTCTTCTTTTGGTCTTCAATTTCCTGTAATCTCAAACGTTCTAATTCTGCTTCGGCTTCAACTTGCTCTCTTTCGAATCTGGCTGCTCTTTCGATTTCATACGGATCTTCAATATGTAACTCCACTGGTTTGCCCGATTCACCAATTTTCTTATCTCGATAAAGGGCAAACACAATGACAAACCCAGTAAGGTAAATGAAAAATTTAGTCACACCGTCCATTCTTTTGAAATTGAATTGCTCTAATCGAACAGGTGTTTCCGCCAATATCACTGGCTCTAATTTGTTTATTACAGTACGTGCAGTTGGCTCAGAAGACTTAACTTTTGAGGGGACTGTAAATGGTAAATCATAAGGCGCCTCCTGGGTGTCCCAGTTAAAAAACTTTTCACGAACTCCCCAATTACCATATGCAATATAGTATCCCAATTTCTTATCTTCCAAAGTCAATTTCGCCCACTTTTTATCATATTTTGCTTGTAATTCAGTTGTAACTTGACCCTGGTGTAATAAACTTAATGAGCCAAATAAAGTTGGATCGTTCCATATAGGTTCAGTATCAATAGGCTGGACCGCAGAGTCTGCGTTCGATGATAACAATGAACCAACATCCTTTAATGACTGCATAGCTAACTCAGCTGCTTGCCTTCTAGCCTCTTCTGGTGTCAATTTTTTCCCATCTTTGTCAACTGGTCCTTCTTCTGGAGCTTTAGCGGACATCAACCGCCTATTTATCAACACTCTACGTGGCAACCCAACTATATGGGATCTGATCATCATGGTTGTGTGGATATTCAACTAGATCTGATTAAATTTTTCAAATCTAACTTTTAGATTTTCTACTGAACTGGATTTAGAAATTTTGCAACTAAACTGAAATCCGATTTTCCAACACGAGAAACCAAACAGGACTCAATATTTGTGCTATATATAGTTAGAGATTTCAGTTGGCTAGTTATTCCTCTTATTACCAAGAATTTTGAGTAAAAATTAGTAGAATTACCCATGTCTTAGGGTATTTGCAGTGATAAATTGCCGAAAATACTGTCCATATGGGAAAATGACGGGAGAAATAGCAATTAATACTTTTCATTCCATATATTTCCCTCATAATCTTCATAGTTATGGTCTGTCTTACCCTTTCACTAAATTATTGCACGAATTTAACCAAGTTTTTGCTATAAACTCTAGATTAATCTTGTACAGCTAACCTCCAAGGTTAAATGTGAGTCAATGTTTCACGATTTTCTACTGAGAGGAACTATTAAAAGACCAGGGATATTGGAGTGTATTCAAATTACAGAATCTAACCATATAATTGACTCAAATTCAAAAATTAAAAATCCAACATACACTGCCACCGATATTATCTGCTACGTGAAAATTTAGGATTTCAAGTTAGCCTGGCTAGCTCAATGGCTAGAGCGTTTGACTTTTAAGAGTCACTTAAAGCGCACTTTAAAAGGTATCAAAAGGCTGCGGGTTCGACCCCCGCGTCGGGCTTTCTTTTTTCTTTTTTGAATTTCTTATTCCATTTCCTTGTCAACTTCCATACTTTAACGAGTATCTACATTTATTATTTATTTGACATTCCATGTCCCCAAGTATATTAGTTTGTTGTTATAAATAAGAAAAAAATTAAGTTAGCTAACCTGACGCAACGAAAGGTGAAGTAATAACATGAAACAAATTTAATATAAAACCGATTATCTTGAAACCTTCCATAAGGACCCAAAGGAAGAATACGACTTCTAGAACGTGAATTAATGGACTTAAAAATGGAATACGGCTGGCAACACCATCCAAGGGACCAAATAAAATTTTAAATAAATCATAATTTCGTAATCTCTCAGCTAAGCTCGTTGGATGAGCATACGGTGCTGCTTTGGAAGCGTAGGGTGATACCATCTTCACATACGGATCAGCTTTTGAAATATATGGCTCTAATGACTTCATCCATGGGTGACCGGTAATCATACCTAAATATCCACCAGCACCTGCAGCTGGAACCGCTTCATCAACTATCATACTTGACTTCGAGGTAGGCGGATGTGGACCTAACAGTTGTGTCTCGGGGTCAAGATATAAAGCTTTACTAATAACACTTCCATGATCGGCTTCAACAACAATTTCTTTGCTTTTCTTTGATTTGGATGATTTGGATGATTTAGCCGTTTTGGATGATTTAACTGAAGGTGGTTTGGACTTTGCTTTCGGTTTGGGGTCATCTTTGAAAATCACAGCTGCTGGAGAGTTCCATTTGGATATGGTTGCTTTCCAAGCTCCGCTACTTTTCTTCTTAGCTTTAGGGGGTGGTACACTGTCTGGTACAGACACAAATTCTCGTACTTTATTCCAGGCACCACTCTTTTTTGGAGCTGGTGCAGCGGGTTTATCGACTTTGACAATTGAAGGAGCTAGTGATTTCTTAGAAGACATATTATCTTGATTATTATTGCTTGAATGTAATGATTTATTTGAATCGACGTTTTCAATTGATAATGTTTGTTGAGAGTCGTCTTCTAAAGTTAGATTATCTTGAGATGAATTATTGGAATTTGTCGAATAGTCTGGTTTATCTGTTCTTCCTGTTCTTTTAGAAGTTGTATCGGATCTATATGTATTCAAACTTCTTTCGCTTTTACCTGTCGATTCCGATAAACTTGATCTTTCACTTTTACTTCTAGGGTCAGTTCTGTTTGAAAATGAATCGTCGGAAAAGTTAGTAATTACCTCTGATCTGTAGGATGATTTATTAGATTGTGAATTATTAGATAAAACACGAGAAGTTAAAGATTTTGATGAACTTCTAGGTGTATTCGAAACTTTGTCTTGATTTGAATTTCTCGTACTCTCAACAATGGTAAAAAGTGAAGATTTTTTACCTTTGTTATCCAATTTAGATTTATTTTCTAATTTGGATAAATTGGCTGAACCAGAGTCACTAGAGAATTCTTTAGATGAAAAGTCTTCTAAGTCTTCGTCAGAATCGAAAAATTCTTCTGGGTAATCTGAGTGGGGCAAACTTCCCAAGCTCTCCAAGTCAGATGATTTTTCAAGGTTTGGATTGTTGATACTATTATTTAAATCAGTATCCTTCTCCAAAGATTCGTGTAGATCCAACTGTTTATCGAAATTTTCAATATAGTCGTCACCAAGGGTTTGTTTAAACTTTTTAACTCTTGATTTGAGTAATTGAGTGAATGGTTTCTTCTTTTTCACTAGATTATTGTTAGTGTCACCGTCTATTGGGTCGTCATCATCATCACTTACATTATTCACAAACACTTCCCTGGTCTGGTGTTCTTTGGATTTAGATTTATAATAATCGTAATTGTTGTAATCATCTTTACCCAATTTCACCTTCATTTCCTGGAACGCCCGTGTAAAATTGTTCCCGTGCGGCTTATTGTCAAAGACAAATTCCATGGGGTTATAGATATCCGTCAGTTCGGTTTTGTTATTGAAGACATCATGGAAGGTTTTGTGGGTGTAGTGTTTCGGTTTGAAATCAAAATCCATGGCGGCATCGTACGCCTGTTTCTGTTTGATATAGTACCCATCGTACCCTAGCTCCAGTGTCCCCCTTTCACCCCCGCCGTAACCAACTTGTTTTGATTTTGCGTCCATTGACAACAAACCCAGTTGCCTATTTGGGACTGGTGCCTGCGCCGCAGATACGGGAGCGTGTGCATGAGCCAAATGGTCAGAACCGTTACTGGGGTGATTACCACGTTGTATTTGAATCAACTGGGCAGGGGTAATGATTTCTTCTGTCAAGTCATCGGGATCAGCCGTCCTTACAGTGATATTAGGATTTGAATGGGTGATTTTCTCTCGCAAATCTTTTTTTGGTTGGTGGTCATCACCATGATGATGTTTGATTTTGGTGGTTAATACTGTAGGTGGTTGCAGATCCAATTCGGGTAGTTCAGGTGACACTTCTCTAGTTAGTGGTTGTAAGATGGGAGTACTTGTTCTCGAATCTATATGAGCCGAATGGTATGAATGATTTGTAGATGTAGGTGATGTAGGCGATGTTGGAGATGAATTTATATGGGTAGTTAAGTTGCCATTACTATTCTGATGTTGTAATCTTGGAGGTGGTGTAGACGGGGGTCGAAAAGGTGTTTTTGGTTGCAGCATTTGATGGTGTTGCAAATTGTTGGTGTTTTCCAGTTGCAAATGAGTTGATGATTCTTTTTGTTGCAAATAACTGTATAGATCAGCCAAATCATCATCTATTTGACCTCGTTTATCATCAATTGATTCTATGATAGAATCATTGTAGTCTGAGTGATTGCGCCTATATTGTGTTGTAGGGCACGTTCGTTTATGTTGATCGAGATATTGAGTAGTGTAATACCCTCTATTCGTAACATTCATCGTATTTAAAGTGCTATATCATTAATAATCTTCGTAAATTTGCTTTCGCTAACAACTCATCGGGGTATTACTGTTGCTTATATAAACCTGATAAATGGCTGGTCGGGGAATGCATATAACACCAAATGTGGATAAAACGGAAGGGAAAGACATACGGAATCAAGAGAACAAGATATACAGTAGTAGTATCTATCCCTTACCATTCGTCTTTCATATCACCTATTCTACTCAGCTGATGTTCTCTAGAGATTTTGTTAGTTTTGTAAATTTTGATATTTTGGTATTGCTCATCACCAGCATTTAACGAAATGAAATAGAAACAAAAATATTATCGGCATCAAAAAAGAAGTTCATTTGCATGAGAGCTGGCAATACAATGGATAATACAATATTCTCTACAGTATTTAATTCCATGCATTGGAACGAATTGTAATTCCATCACCATTGCCAGTTGACATTGCTAATGATTCATAGACTTCATGTAGTATTTTTATTTATTTTACAAATATTTTGTGGTTGTATATGGGAATTACATGGGTTAGTTAGTTGATATCTATTACCTTCATACGTCGTGTCTTTGGTGGTTAATCTTCATTCTCTTCATTTCATTTCATCTTGCGTAGTGTATATAATATTGTCAGTTTTTGTGTCACTAAATATATCGAATTTCAAGATTGTGAATCATAAACTCAATTTAAACCACAAAACATGCTACGTACTTTGCAGCGTAGATCGCTAGCAAAGCTAAGACATTCTCAACTTGCTCGTTTCAATTCGACAATTACCTCACAATCATACATTGCTGATGAATACCTATCTGAAGCCAATAAACAAGAAATCGCCCAATACTTATCTAATTTAGGTCCATTCCCCATAAATTCGTCAATTTTAAATCCACAACATTTCTATCAGAATGAAATCTTGATGAGATACTCACAACAGTCTCCCCATCCTGTCAGTCTTCGACAATTGGCAGGGTATGGTAAGACATTAACAAGACAGAAGATTATCGATTCGGCCAATTTCGTGCGCTTGGAATTACCCATTAGATTGGCCTTGAGAATTAGAGATTTGCAGACATTACCGTTTGGAGTGGTTAATAATTACCATTTGGCCCAAGTATACGAATCTTACTACAATTCGTTTGATATTTTCCGGAAAATCCCCAAAATTCAATCGACAGCAGATAACAATCGTTTCTGTGAGAAAATATCGTCCATGCTAGACGATCATGTGTTCAATTTGCCCCATTTGATGATGGGTGCTTTAGAAGTTTCAATTCAAAATAACTTGGGCGGCATCGATCTCGATTCGTTCATGGGCACAATGTTACGTTCAAGAATCTCAAGAAGATTGATCATTGAACAGCATTTAAGTTTGACTGATATCTACAAAACCGAACCTTACACCACCAAACCCCCTGATTTTATTGGTGAGATTTTCCAAAATTGTGTTGCTGTTGATCATTTACAACAGGTCCATGAAAAATTGAAAGTCTCTATGGGTGATATGGTTGAAAAGGATTTGATGCCCGATTTACAAGTCGATGGTGATTTGGACACTAGTTTCCCGTTCATTGTTCCCCATCTCCACTACTTACTTAGTGAAATCCTAAGGAATTCTTTAGTAGCAACAATAAAGTTCCATGGTCCTGAAATAACTGAAAAACTACCTCCAATAAAAGTCACCATTGTAAATAATAAAAAAGGATTGGTTCTTCGAATCAGTGATCAAGGTGGTGGTATGGGTATTAACAACTTAGAAGGAATTTGGTCGTTTGCTAAACTGCCTGATGTTTCGCGTAAATCCTTAGCAAACTTCCATCAGATCCCTGGTTTAAGAGTAAATTCCCATATAAAGTCTGAACCAGGAGAATTAACTGCCAGTGAAGAAATGTTCAAACAAACTTCGTTAATGGATATAACCAATTCCCCCAATGAAAAGAAATCGACGTTATCAAATTTAATTGAACGTCCTCATCAGTTCAATCTTGGCTTAGGTTTACCCATGTGTAAAGTTTATGCTAACTATTGGAATGGGGATGTCCTGATGGAATGTTTAGAAGGATACGGTAGTGACACCTGCTTGACATTGAGTAAATTGGGCTACCATTCGAATGTTATACAATTAGATAAGGCATAGAATAGATTACGAATGAAACGATTATTTATAAGTTAATGTAGAGATTTAACTGAATAACGAAGCTCTTTTTACTTTTTCACTCTCTTCCCATTTTTTTTTTCTTTAACCTGCTCTATATAATTCATCTTGATATACTGCGCACAGAGAAAATACGAACAAACTGAACAATTGTAACTAGTTCCAGGTAACAACAAGTTAGCTTTACCATTAGCTAGAATGTCACAAGATAATCGCAATGTGCTGATATCATCTTTACTAGATTCCAATCAAGGAAATCAGACGACAGACAATTCTAATCAAGAGAATTCAATACCTTTACAAAACTTTGTTAGTCAATTCCAAACATCAATATTCCCAACCACTGAAGCTTCAGCTAGTGTTAATAATAGCCACCATATAGTGGCTAATACTACAAATCTACCTACTCCAGTACCTATTTTACAAAAACCAGCAATGCAAAATAGTCCTACACATCCCCAATTTACCAACCCAACAGGATTGAATTCAGTGCCTCCTCCAGCATTCATTGGACAACATATCAAACGATTTCAAACGGTTTTCCAACTTCCACAAGCAGCAAACTCACCTCCTTCAAGAACTTCCATTAATTCAATAATAAACATAGACAGTGAGCCTGAGGTAGTAGAAGTGCCTTCGGCAACGCCTACACCGTCGCATGCGCCAACATTACCAGCTGCTCAGACTACTCAGACTCCTCAGACTCCTCCAGTGAAGCGGAAACGGGCTCCAGCTAAGAAAAAGGAAGAAGGTGCTACTAAGAGAAAAAAAGAAGCACCTGTAGATGGGAAACCAGAGCCTAAAAAGACTGCCAAAAGTAAGAAAAAGACTCCCGAAGTGAAGAAGGTTCCAGAACCCCCAGTAGTCAATCAACCCTTGCAACCGACCCTGACTACAGAGAAATCAAATAATCAAGTGAAAGTGAAATTACAAGCGCCGACAATTATCGATTTGTTGAATTCAGATAATGATATTAAAGTAGAGACAATACCTGAAGAAAGTGAAAAGGAAAAAGAAAAGGAGAAAGAAAAGGAGAAGGAGAAGGAGAAGGAGAAGGAAAGGGAGAAAGAGAAAGAGAAAGAGAAAGAAAAGGAAAAAGAAAAAGAACGAGAAAAAGAGAAGAATAAGCCTGTCCCTTTAATTGCATTACATGTACCGTTGCTTGATCCAAAAGACCCAAAACCAGGTCAGGCGGAAGTGGTGGTCAATGTCTTGCAATTATCTGAAGAAAAATATGGCTGGTCGGCTATCCATCCTAATGCTAAGTCTGCAATTGATATTATGGATGATATGCTTGATGAGGACGATGATGCAATGGATGAGGATGAGGATGAAGACGATGATGTAGAGGAGAAGACTGACAAAGCTGACAAGGAAAAGCAAGAAAAATCGGAAAAATCAAAACAAAAGAAAGAAGAGCTAACTGAGCAACAATTAGTACATCAGCATGAAGTTCGAATGAATAGGAAAGTTGGGAAATATGACTATGAAGATCCATTTATAGATGATGTCGAGCTACAAATGGAAGAAGAGATTGCCACTACCAAAGAAGGGTTTTTCGTTTATTGGGGGCCATTGGTTGATGACCGAACTGCTACAAACATTGCAAAGAAAGGAGGATCGAAAAAGAAATAAGTAGTTAATTCAAATTTGTATTACATAGACTAATATTTACTAGCATTGATTTACCTGCCCAATCAATTGCTCTTTATTCTATCAAGCGTAATGTTTAACATATCCGCAGCATTGACTTCAAAGACATTGGGATTATCTTGCTTGGCTTTAACTTTTAGTATATTCTCTTCGACAAGAGCAACTTGTTTGTTTAATGTTCCGATATTCTTCTGTACTGTTGGATCTTGTTTAAGGACCACCAATAAGTTTAGGTACGCTGATAAAGTTGCCAATTTCAATGGATTGATTGACACTAACTCACCATCGCTCACAAATACATTATCAATTGATTTCGATATGAGTTCAAATAATACTTCTGTTCTCTCTTGATCGAGCGTGATATATTTGTTGGCTGGTTTTGTCTCACGATGTGGCAATGGTGGAGGTTTGGATTTGTCATCGAGGGAGACTTTGGCTAACTTATCCTCGATTTCATCAGATTTATTGGATTCCGGTTCAGGTTTCGATTTAGTTAATAATTCTTTGAAAATACCCACCAACACTGTGATAATTTTATCATAGGGGCAACTTTGCAATGAATCTATTATAAAAGGATAAGTGATCGACTCCGGTGACAATGCCAATACCTTAGTTAACAATGTGACTACGGTGAATCTAAAGTTTTCCTTGCCATCACTAAGGGCAATAATATGAAGTAATGCTTGGTAGTAGATAGTGAGTTGTGACTTCGGGATAGTTGAAATGACCAATTCGGGATTCTTGTGGTTTAATTGCATTTGGTAAAGGGCATACCAAGAGGCAAAAACGGAAACATCCCTCATACCTTCGGATCTAAATGATGGCTGTACCATTTCGGGCACAACTGAACGTAAAGTGATGGCCACGGCATCGGCGAATGCAATATCAATTTTGTCAAAGGTTCTGGATTTTGCAATTTGATGAATATACAACATGACACTTCCAATGGTAGAGACATAGATCTTTTCCACTTTAGGGTCTACAATAGTTTGTGCAGCTACTTTCTGGTAATCGATGACCAATTTTTCGAAAATCTCGCCTGAAACATCGTCGTCGTTCTGGTCGAGGTTGACTGACTGTAAGACCTTGGTTCCATCGGCAACATAATCTTTAAATGTCTTCTGCAAGTCCATGTCAAAAGATAAGGCTAGTTCAACCAATCTGTCCATTGCGGGGCAATCGATCTGGTAGTCAAAGTAACGTTTGGAAGTGCCTTGGGTAGCCCTTTGCAAGAATGAAATGTGATCGGCCGAGTAAGCAAAGAGGTAATTTTTCATCACCAATTGAACAGACTGGGTGATGAACCCGGTTAACAATTTTCTCAGCAAGTATTCTTCATCGGCGACAATTTTTGCCAACTCTTCAGAAGTAACTGAAGAAGTATCTTCAGGCAAAGGCAAGGTCACATAATTTCTTGCAAAACTAAACGCTCTTCTTAACATAAATTGCGCGGCATGTCCTGAATCGATACTATTCTGGTACACCAAATTGATATACGAAGAAACGGCCATACTTAAAAATTTCGAAGGATAGAAAGTATGAATTCTCTTCAAACTAGCATCTACCAATTCAAAAATACAATATAACTTGATTTCAAAGAAAGTTATCTGTTTGTCAATATCATCAGTACATGCAACATCTTCAATCAAGATTGAAGATAACAACTCACAACATTTTAAGAACAATTCTTTGGGATTACCTTTCAAAGCCAAAACTTCGAATATTTTCAATATTTTATAAACTCCTGGTGCCTCTCTGATAGACCCTGTAAACTTTGTATCGGACTCAACATAAAACAATAATAATTGAGGTAAATCCCAACCAATTTCATTAACTAATTCATCAGATGAAGATAATACTTCTAATAAACACTGTAACAACTGTTCCCTCTCGTCATTAGTATATTTAGTTGGGTCTCCCAAGTAAATGTCTAGTAATGTAGTGTACGATAAGAAATCTTTTGAGTCAATAGCATCCTTAGCAGCGTTTTTCATCAGCTGTAACAATTCATCTAGTTGTAACACCTCTACAGTGTCACCACCAACAATCTCTTCAGTATCAGACATAGTATAAGAAGTAAAGCGTAAAGAAATATGAAATTTCACCAATACTGGAATTGAATTTCTAGAATTTGCAGAATCGCGCACTGGTAAAGGAAGGTGTTAGTCATTTAGTAGTTAAAAGGAAATGATAGTTTTACAATGTCATTGATCCAATCTGAACAAGAAGACTCTTCCTCTTCACTATCTTCTACTTCACTGGATATTGGTGGTTTAATTTCAGACCAAATACATCAAGAAAAGGTACCATTATCTACTTCTATGGTATTGGAAAGACTACCACAACATCAACAACAGATAAGTAAAGCTATTGAAAGAAAGGAAGTGAGGGATTCTAAAAATGATGTTAATAAGATTACTATTCGCTTACAATCAATTGGTTCGACTCCAGCTATACATCCTAAAGTATTCAAAGTTACTTCTACCCAGCCAGTGTCAACTATAATGAAGTATATTATGAAACGTTTGAAACTAGATAGAAATTCTATTCACTTGTATATTCAGAATGCATTTCAAATCAATCCCGATGAGATCTTGGGGGAGTTGTACAAGATGTATAAAGTTAATGATGAATTGATTATTAGTTATTGTAACTCAGTGGCATTTGGATAGGTAGGAGGAGATAATACTAGAAATAGAAACTGGTCACGGAAACTGTGATGGTGAATCAATATCTAATCAGATTTATTATTTATGATTTCTTGCTCAAATTGTGTTATGCAATCATATTTTGTTGTTAAGGATTAATGTATTAACCGGGAGATGATTGATTGTACGAAATTGGATAATTATTTACATGAATGATTAATGTACCTGGAGAATATGATGAAGTGATTTCAAGAGCATCAAAAGTGATTGGCATTAGCTGTACTATTGTCGATAAATACAACCCATATCTTACATTAACCGATTGTTAAATTTAGACAGCTATTCGATAAATTAGTCTTTGCCATTTTTCGTAATCGATAATATCGGCTCCAAGTTGGTTGATAGGTAGAATTAAGAAAAGTCACTAGCGATATTAGAAAGAAATAATACTATTTGAAAATTATGGTTGCAATTGAACTTTGACACTAAACTAGTGGATAGAGTTGAGATTTTAGATAAATTGTGTTTCAGTAGGGGACAAAATAATAAGAATCAAATATTTTTCATCTTTAATTATCAAGATGTTTCATTAATGTTATACAGGTTACAGGCAAGCGAATTTTCCCCTTAACTTTAAGTAGATGTGTAAATAATTATATGTAATATAATATCACCATAATACTATCCCTTTGGTTTCGTATTAGCATATGATTGATCAATATGTTATCAACCCGTAGCTAAGTATTTTCCAAGTTATTTTATCTTGTGTCCGAGGGGTTTAAGTTTTTTCTTGTCGTACCTCAAAATAATATTTACTATTTTTTACTATAAGCTTTTGTTAGTAATGCACTCCCTGATTGACCCCTAAATACTATAGGTCTCATGGGGTTCCCTCTATAGTAAATTTATCAACTTTTGTCAACTGTAGAGTTCAAAAGGTCCAAATTTAATTTGGTGGCTGACAGGGGTCCATTTCCTAGTCCGTGATATTTCTTGCCTAATCCGATATTTTTTAATCCCTAAATGTAAACTGGCTTTGGGTAATCGAATTTCCCTGGCTTAACCTTTGATCATCAGGATCTCCACCTGTTGATGATTGGCCGTTTAACAAAACGGCTTAGTGATAGGATTTTCCTTATGATTAGTCACTATTAATCGACAGAGTATTCGTTTTTGATTTCTATACAACGTGGTGATTAAGATTAATGCTCGACTGAGCTAGATTCGTTTCCCACATCTATTACTTTTTACTTGACCATTCGCTTCGCTCATGGTCTCTCTTTTAAACTCTTTTTATAATTAATACAAACGAATATAAACCTATACGGAAGAAGATAAAACGAACCCCCGGATTACCAATGGATATGTTATGTGGTATAATCATAATAATATACCATGGTTTGTATAATACAATCTAAGGAATGGACAGATACTTTTTAAGGAAGAACAAATGAGTTGGACATTTATATCGCTTGTTTAAGTATCGTTAGAATAATAAGTAATTTTTTTTCTTCTTGTTTCGGATAAAAATTGGCAATAAATGAGTTGGACATTTATAATAAAAAACCCCTAGGAAATTACCTAGTAAAAGACAAAGTCGGCGGTACCTTTGGTAACAGTTACGGTACACCCGTAAACACCACCAGAGTAAACACCATCTTCGTATTTACAGTCACCAACAACTACAGAGTCTTTACCAGCAACAATTTTGACATTGTAGTTAGGAGGAGTCTTGTTGTTAGGGTTAGGAATCAAGGAAAGATAAGTGTTACCGTTTCTGATACCGGAACCCAAGACTAAAGGAGCCCAGTTACCGACATCACCAGTATCTTTACCCCAGATACAACCGTCAGCAACATCGACACCGGCATTGTTAACGTAGTATTGGGTGGAGGTAGGGTTACCTAACCATTTGAAGTAGGTTTCACCATCTGGAACAGAACAAGGAGCAGAAGATTGACTTTCTAATAAGGTTGGAATATTCATGTTTTCGGAACCAGGGTAATCGGTTCTACAAATGGAAATGTTTTTGTCGATTTCCGATTTGAAGTTGGCGGTTTTAGCACCCCAGATACATAAGTCATCGTAATCGGTGTTAGAACGGTATAATTTACCACCCTTACATTGTAAACCACCGACGGTTCTACCATCGGCAGGTTGGGATTTAGGCCATTGAGTTTTGGACATACCAGCTTGACAAGCGTAAGAACAGTAGAAACCTTCTTTACAATCAGTCGAGGTGGAACCATCCAAGGCCATGATGGAAGACCAACCTCCGTTTAAGGCTGAGGAGTCTGAAACCCAGTCAACAGAAAGAACACCTTGACCGGTAGGAACAGAATCACAGGAATATTTACCGTCTTCAAAAGGAATGGAAGGGTCGGTGAAAGGAGTTAAGTCACCCATGATTGGGTCAGATTTAGTAGTGGTTGATTTATCATCATCTCTTTCATGAAGATGATGTTTATGTTGCAAAGGAGCGGCTAACGATGAGACGAGTAAAAAGAATGTGAATCTCATAGTAGATAGTTGTTTAAAGCAAGA
>JAXQKE010000470.1:0-15319 GCA_037042355.1 Candida sp. Y128-05E
GGCAGTACCTACATCAATTCATCTAAATTGAATAAAACAAAGTTGATTGAACATCGGAAACGTTTATTAACCAACTTCTTAAACAACTGCTTACAAATATTACCGATTCGGAATTTGGAGTTTTTCGCTAAATTTCTTGATCCCAATGCCAATTGGTCTGATGAGATCAACCTAATGATGAGTCAACTACCCAAATCAGTTTATAATTCCAACCCAGAGAATGCCCTCAAAACTGACGCAATTTATGCCAATTTGCCCAACCCAATTCCTAATCAAACTATATCATTTTTGAATAAAAATAAGAAAAAGTTGACGAAAAAAGTTAATGGTTCGTCCCAGTCGTCATCTGCGCCATCAAGTATCATTGATACCTCGTCGCTAGATTATTTAAACAAAAAAATTATGGAGAATTTTATTGGCTTATCAACAGATTATGCCGATCTAGGTACCACTTTCAATTCGTTTAGTCTAATGCTAGTTGAAAATGATGATCATAATGATGATGTGAAGATTAACATAATATTTGATAAAATTGGCCAGATATTTGATCGTTCGTACCTCACAATTAACTCGTTAGTATCCGATTTGGAAACTAAATTCCTGGAACCTTTGGGTGAAGCAGTTCAATATACTGCAACATTGCAAGATATTGTTAAATTTCAAACTCGAAAGCAAAAGCAGAAATATCTACTTGATTCGGAAATTGAGGATAAAAGACGAGAATTAAATGAAATATCATCGTCAGATAAAGATTCAGCAAAAGTAGAGACTGCTGTAAATAACCAAGGAAATTCTAAAGCTCCGTCCAAGACATACAATTTAAATGACCAAGAGTCTATTGAAAAATCACCTTCATCAAAATTTAAATTATTTAGCATTAAAAAAATAACCCAATATGTCAATGAAATCATTGATCAAAATCCCGAGGAAACAAGAAAACAACGATCAATCACGTTGAAAGATAAAATAATCACCCTAGAAAAGTGTCAGAATATCATGTTGGAGGATTTATCATACATTACCGATGAAATTAACAAAAACTTTCAAATCTTTCGAGCAAAGCAATTGAAACAAATTTATGATATTTTGGTGACCTACAATGGGTTCTTGATTGGTTGGGCAAAGAAAAATATTGAAATTTGGGAGGAAATTCGGGATGAAATTAGTAAGTTATAAGGGAACCTCAGGAGTTGTCTTTGAAATCGTTGATGTGACTATCGGTTCCTTCGCACTAGATGGTTACTGGTTGATATCTTTCATGGAACAACAATGATTATGTTGTTGTTCTATTCATTTTGCTTGCTGGTCGAGCACATACAAATCGTCTCTTGGATATTCTCTATAATTCTTGTTGTATATCTCAAATATTTATAATACATTTCAATTCGATGCTCTATAAACAACATTTATATTCTGTGTAGAAGTCATACACCAGAATTGTATATAATGGCCTACCAACCTGTTTCCGTACAAATTATCTTATAATCATTATGCATTTCATTATATATATATATAGAATTCAATGGTTTGCAAATCAAGTTAATTCTATTTTTATTGGATGCAACTATGAAACCCGAGCTATAGCTGTTCTTTCTGGAGGGTAACCCAATTCTGGCTAAAGAAGACGGAAATGCATAGCAATGTCTAACCTCATAGTAAATTAGGAGAGTGTTTAGCTTGTTGTGTCACAGCAAGTTTCACATCTAGGCGCTTACACTCTGCAAGTATTCTGTGACAGGAGGAGCCCATTCTTTAGCTCGCTTATACAATTGTATATCTTCGGGAAATTTATTGATTGCACCAATAAATCTTTCTCTAACCTCGTCGCTTTCTTTTTTGATTTCACACATTGGCATCAAATAAGTTTTGATGGTGAATATCACTGCCCCGGATTCTGGTAATTTCGTCAACACTTGTCTTTCCGATCTATAATGGACATCATTGACAAAATCCAAATCTTTGGCATTCAACGGTTTTTGTTCATATCCGGCAGGAAGGTTATGACCTTTATTTGAATCATCGACAAAGAATTTGGCATGTGTTTGTACAGAAAAGTTACCTCTGGTGACAAATTGGCCGGGTGCGATACGGTTGAAGAAACGATTCATCAGCATTTTCATTTTCAGTTCATACCCAGGAATAGGATGATGGATGAACGATAAAGGTTTATCAAATCTTTCTTGGGGGTTAAATCCAGCAGCAAAGGCAAAGATACCTGCCTTGAAGAAATATTCTTCGCCGTCCACTTCATGAGCTCTAGTGGGATCTTTAAGCAAGATAATAAAATCTTCTTCGATAGTTTGGGCTAATAAATCGAGTATTTCCCCGGAATCATACGAGTCATCGACCTTTAATGGCATCTCACGCTCGATAATGTTGTTAAAGATAGTGGGAGTTTTGCTATTCCCGTCCACACCATTTGAATGGGGAATGAAATGCATAGGGTACTTGTCAACCATATATTTGACAACAATATTGTAATATTCAATAATAGCTGGTTTAGCTTCTGGTTTTTCAAACACAGTACTCTTTCTCATATCCATGCCAACATAATCTTCATGTTTATCATGAATAATTCTATCTTTAATAGCCAACCTTTCCTTATAAGTATTTTCAACCAATAACCAATCTTGAGGATCCAAATTTTTGATCCCCATAGTCAATTTATAATCAGCATTTTTAAATGGGAAAGGACGTAATGGCAAAGCAGTTGAATGATGAAAATCTTCACCAACAGAAGTTATCTTCAATTCCTTATGAACTTTATTCAAAGAAATATCCTTCTTGGTTTGTTTAACAACTTTCTTATCTTTTTTAAAATAAACAAGGAATAATCCTAATAAAACCGTACATATTAATGTATATGACCATTTGTCTCCATTATGCAAATCAAACGATTTGGTGATGTTCATCCTCCGTGAAAGCTAACCTCTCCTGATCTTTATCTACTTTCTCTGGTTATTTATATCACTACAGGTTGATGATTCACCAACGGCCTTCGGAGATCTTATCCGACAGGCGGCGCGAAACCGCTGCAATCTTCACTAAAATTAAGGTTTTTCCTGCGCGCAATACCTTAATTCCATCGCCGGTTCTCATCTCTTCGGAATTTGTTCTCCTGGTCTGGGGTAGAACTATCAAGAGATAAATTGGGTTGATCTAGATGGCTGGTGAATAATGGGATTCGGGATATCTATGATGGAATGGTATAGGATACACTCTACTCCTTCTATACTCTACTCTTGTTTTCTCGGTTACCCATTCCAAATCTGGCTTATTTTTTATAGGAGTAAACTGTTTGATTTGGTGCTGTCAAACTCCGTGGAATCCATTTTCCGGTCCGATTTTATTTGAATTCATGATTATTGGTAGACGATGATAGTAAATGAGTAGTAAGTGATTAGGTAGATCTTTCAGCTGGCCTGTTCCCTAGTTACCTTTAGTTAGTGAACTTTTGATGATGTATATAGTTAACATGATTAATAGAAAGTTTGCCACTTTTTATTAATACCACTGTCATTATTGAAATTTATGGTAAAACTAACCTTTATTTCAATTATTGTCTTTTTATCTGACTCGACGATGCCCCAGGACATCCAAATATGGGTAATAAAATTGCAGTTCTTCTCTACCACCTCAGGAATTCATTCTCCGGTTAGTGAATTTGCTTATGACCGCATTATTGGCTAAGTTCGAGAAAAATCTGCAAGTTACATACTTGATAGATATCAGTGGTTCCAATCAAAAATAAGCCTAGCCGTTATTTTCCTGGTAATCCAACACTTTTTTTTTTTCTTAGGTGTACATTAGTTCTATATACAATTATAATGAGTTTTACTAACCATCGTTATAACCAGGACCCTTACTTAGGGGAACCATTGTGGAAAAAACCTCTATTGCAATAATCTATTTATTCCTTTTTATCTTTATTTGATTTGATTTATTTTCGATGTTTCAAACTTAATAGCAAGCTAAGTTTGACTTAAAATTTGATACCCAATAATTTATCGAACTTAGTGACACCGCTAACTGTATCCCGTTCGCTAATCGTTCCGACCTCTCTTTATAATATTGTAATATTGCTAAAAGGTATCGGTTGATTAGGATATATTGATCGTTTTTGAGGTAGTTGTTGGAGATGATATTTCTTTCACTTAGCAGTAGTTCTTTAGGTCCTAGTTGGGTCCATAACTGTTGACTTATATCACGCTATTAGGTTTAAATCATTCCTCTGTAAAATTCAGCCAGTCATCAAATGGAAAATATTTTACCACATTTGGTAATTTTGCAACTATTAAAGAAAAAATGAAAATGGGAAAACTTGAAAAGTTGAAGACTATCGAACTTTCTAGAATCCATGAACCCTCAGTATTATATCGATCAGCTGCATCAAATTTGATTATTATATAACTACATATTTAACTATATAAAAAAAATACTATTTAGACGCATCTGAAAAAGCTCAAAACCGAATATGATATCTGTTTGCATTTGAGAGCTCATCAAGTAATTGATTTTTGCTGCTATAACATTCATATATTGAAATGTATCTGAGTATTGAACTATAAATAGCACTGGTTGTACGCTTGTGTTGGTATATAAGTAATATATCTTGCCGATAATTATAGAAGATTCCTTTAGAAAGATCACTAGTTTCACTTCCTCTTCAGTTTACGCTTAGCTAGCCGATTGTTTAATAAATTGGAGTAGTGAACATGAATTTTAGCGATTCTTAACCTTTCTTCGTCTGATCCGCCAGGGTGAAAAGCTAGGTTATCCTCGGTAAGAGCCTCAAGTTACTTCTTAATGTCCTGCGAGTCACCGTCGACTGCTTTTGTTTCATTCTGTCTCCCTCCAGTGGCTTTAAGACTTTCATCGTTTAATTCCTGATTCTTTTCAGTAAAATTCTTAATTAGTTCTTGGGCAAAGTCTCTATTCTCATATGATTCTAATTCCCTAATGAGTAAGCTTAATGATCTCAATCTAGTGACAACGATCAATTGGAGGTCAAAGACTTCTTCATAGGTGCATCCATTGGCTTTATTATACGATCCAAATGAAGGACAAAAGTCATCAGCTAAATCGAAATATCTAGAGATTTCCACATCACCAACTCTGATGACATTAAAAGTGCATTCCTCATATTGACTCTTGAGATCAAACCCGGGGTATATTTCGTTTTCTTTTCAGTTGCCATTTCGATAACTTACTAATAAAAATATTCTTTCTCTAATTATATGTAACTACGTAACCGATAATTTACAATAGTTGGTTCCTTTAAGCAATGAGTTCTTTGTTTTGATTAAACTAGTAGGTGTTTGTATTCCTTCTGCAAGCCAAGGATTTTGACATCGTCAAATTTTCATCATGCGACTTTGCATGCATCGCTTCATACCAAAGCCAACAAGTTGGATACCCTTGATAATGCTTAGCCTTTGCTTGACAAACTCTGCTTCCAATAGGTTAACTTCTAATTGAAAATAATTTAGTCGCACCAATCAAAAAAAGCTTAGCACCCGGGGAGAATTACCTTGCATAACCTCCGAATTAAGTTTAAAAATCCGGGGAAAAAAGGTTAAGCGGGTAATGTCGATTTGGCTGCAAAAAATACCCATTATCGAAACAATGAATAATATAAACAGTTACATAGCTTCTAGACTAATCAATTGGTACAACTAACACAAGGCACCACTGTAAACATAAAACATCTATATCACTCGACGGATATACGCTGTCACACATCCAGAGTGGTATTTGGTTAACGTGTATTTGGACTAATACAACCGAGCAGTTAATTCACTTTTTATCTACATCAAAGTATCTGTTGATTTTAGATTTCAATCATCATTAAACATATATTACTTTATAGAATAAATTATCAGCTCGATCTATTATACTTTTGCTCTACCACTTCGTGGCTAGGACAATTCACATCTCCTTCGGAGTATACCATAGGACTAAAGTCACTAACATCATTTGCAACATTAACCAATTCTTCTGTTCTCTTGGACCTTATTGATTTAGCTAAATAATTTCCGTGTAATTGACCACTGGCATTAATGTTGAAAGACCGTATTAAATAATTGGAGTTACTGCTAACAACTGGTGCCCAGCTTCTGCTTGATCTTCTGAATGCGTTCATTTGTGATTATTGTTGATAGTTTCAATAACCCAATAATTCATCCTGTTTATATATTCACACGGACAATTATCCCCGAAAGGATCGGAGGTTGTGAAACTCCGAGGAAAAAAAGTTTATGACTATGAATCATCCTAATTATGCACCAATAGGGGTACTATATATTAGATAAGCCGGATGCGAGAAAATAATTCCCGGGTTGCATAGTAGTATATTCTAGTAGTAACACTAGTTTTTTATTTGTGATGGAGTATAGTACTTATATGTTTTGTAATGAGATTTTGTTTAATCTCTATCAGCACTGGTTTTCTCCATAGTTACCAATTGTTGTTGGGTATGCTTTTCTTATTTAATTTATGCGAATATTGAGTTATGCACAATTTATGGTTCAACGGTTGGTGAATATTATTTTAAAAATATTTATGTTTGACCACGATTTATGCTGCATGAAGTTTTAGTTCGGAGATATAAATGCGGGACCATATAAGGTTAGTTATGTTTTCTCTAGCGAAATAAGAATCGGTAGATAATCTATTTACTCTATCACCTTAGGAACGGTTTTGTTAACAATTGTTTGCTCTATTAATTATATCAAGTAAGAGCAATATTTTTCGTGAACAAGATCTAATGTCTCCCATCTGCAGGGTGAATCTTCAACCTAACCAGTTTATGTATAGATCAAGTAGATACCTCTATATGATATGGACGTCATTCTCATAAACTTCCAATATACATGACAAGTACTATTGTAGAATCAATGGGTATTAGTACCAGGGGACACTAAAATAGAGATAGAATATCTCTATAAATCAATAAATGTTGGATTATACGTAGTTGAATACTTGTATTAATCTATTGATATTAATAATGCTCAAGAAAATATCTTGAACATGCGGATAACTTCAATATCGAACAAAGCTACATAACCATAAATTAAGGATACATGTTCACCTGAATCTGACCGATCCCTAAGTCAAAGTTACCCTGATTTCAGATTTCTATTTAAACAAGCGAATGCCAATTGTTGTTTTTGATTTATTCTTTTGCAAGGATTTTTCTCAATCTTTGCTAACTATTGCTTGTGTTATGTTATGCAATACCTTAAGGTAAGTAGCTAATATATATTGCTTAAAAATCATGTAGTTTCGTAAATCTCTCTATTACGTTCTACTGAACAATAATTCAAACAACTGCCACTTTCGATTAAGCCTATTCAACAAGTAGGGTCTTTGGAGACTATCGTTCGATCTAGCTATTTCAACTGATAATGGGTTGACGAACTCCAACTATGCTTTATACTTGACATTATTACATCAACAAGTGAAATACTTGAGAACCGAAATATGACAGTTTATGATAAACAATATTCGAGATTTCTGTGGATTACTTCCAAACAAGTTTTCAGAAATTGATCACCATACCCAAAGAGATTACCCCCGGGAAGAATATATTACCCATCCTCCTGATTACATTAACGTTTTTAGTGACTTGTTCAGTATTACCTGTAGATATTGTAAGTACAAAGACATACTGCTAACTCATATACATCTCCTCCTTGATGTAACTTTATTTTTTGATTTATATTTCAATGACAAATCTTTGATCGTTGTGTGTGGTAATTCAATAACATGAGCGTTGAAATGATTTCTAATAGAGATTTGGATTTCTATCTTGACTTAAGGGATATACAGAATAGAAAAGTTTCTAGAGACAAGATTGCTTTCTGGAACCTCTTTAAATAGTTTGATGAAGCGGAGGTCATGTAGGTTTCGAAAGCTACTAACCTATATGCGTTTGTGTTTATCGATATATCCGAGCTGTTACCGTTATCTATAAGTTACCCTGATTTCAGAATATTATATAAGTCAGACAATTCTCAATTTTGAAATTATGAATTTATCTTCTTTGCCCTTGCTAACCATTGCTTGCCTTGAGGTAGTTATTAATTATACTTGATATTCACCGCCAGGTGAATATCTACTTTATTTTTTCCAATAAGTTCTTAGCTAATACATATTGCTTAAAAATATTGTAGATTAGATACTTTTGTAAATTATCGCTAACTACTAGAAATGTTTTGAAGTCAAATTGAAATTTTGAGTATATTTCAAACTGGATATAATTATTATGTTGTATACCACTTAGATTAGCAGATACGTGTTCTAAAAATATAGGAAAATAGTTGGGAATTATTATCTAGAGTATACGCTCTTTTGAGGAACCTCGAATCACATAGAAAAATTTTCTTGCTTGATATTAAAATTATAACGTGGGAATAAGTTGTCATTAGCTGTTAAAATCGGGGGGGGGGGGGGGGAACAAAAGAAATAATACAGGATAAGTTTGGAGGATAAATTATTCACTCATTTGTAGAATGACATTGACAGTTCATATAGATAAACAAAGATTAAACTGCTTTAAAAAATGTACGCTACCTCTCTAAGATCTATGTAGACAAATGTTTTACAAGATTGTCGATTGCTGACTCGTGTTCATTTCTTCGAATGATTAGCAAAGCCGTCGTCGCTAGCGAAATATTCGCAATGAACGATCTTACTATACTTTAGAATCAATCACTAAATTTTTGTTCCCCTTTACCTGTGGCCTTAGTTCCGGGTAAGAAAATATGTTTCGAGCTGGATATCCATGTACTTCAGTATACTCACCATTCAATACAACATCTCTGTCTGTCCTTTCTTCAACCTTCATGTGGGACCAGTAACGTAATGTTTCAAATCATTGACAATCGTTTCAACATCTCTACTTTCTCCAACAGTGATTGTCATGCGTGTGATAAGCCCGTGTTTTAGAAACCAATTAGATATGATCAATAGAATACGCGCATGAGTACAAACGAATGACGTGTATCCATTTATAAATCAAATGCAGTAGGTCATCAGTATTCGATATTATTTTCTAGATATCTAAAAAGTTAATCCCAATAAAGAATTCGCAATTGATATTGGTCAATCTATAGATCCTATTCATCTCTATGTAGTAGTGTACAGAGATAAACACTAGTAATCATTGAACCGCCAAAACACATTAAGAAATTTGAATATATATATGCATAAACCAGATGAACCTCCTATTTTTGTACAAGACTTTACATTTTATGCTTGGTTGCATATTGTTACAAAATATGTAGCAGGATTTAATACGAAGAGATATATCTTGCATATAAATGTAGAGTAACGGTCTAGTGATAACCTTAAAGTTTTGGAATTCATCCATTCATGAATTGTTAGAAGCATTTATTCCTACAATGCTTTTATATAATCACGATTGGCCCGAATCACAAGGTAAAAGTCTGTGTTATGTTTTAATTAGTTTCCAACTAAACCTCCAGCAAATTTTCTTGATTGATAATAAAACTTAAAAAATAAATTGGTACTTGTTGTTGAGGCGTTTGATTCGTGAAAGTTTAATTGCTCTAATGGAACACTACTAAAAGGTATAGACTCATATGTGTGCTAATACTACAACTTTTGAATTTGTCATCATAGGTATTTCCGGTTATTCCGTTGTTAATTGTATACGTGAACATCCAAATTGAGTAAGAACATGTTACCCGGATCTTGATATTTTTGAATATTTTATTTTGGTGACGATTATAAAAGATATTAACTTTGAAAGGATTTATTACTAATTAAGGCGTGATTGTTAATTGCTTAGGTTGAATCAAGTTAATTTCATGACGATGCTCGAAAGAGGAGTCTTTTGGTATACATAACAGTATACCCCATCACTGTATTTTAGAACAGCTGAAGCCAAAATACTCAGGAAATTAGGGAAAGAGGGGAAGTTTTGAATACCGTGAAACCTGCCACGTCACTTTATTTTTAAGCAGTTAAAGCCAAGAAATAGTTTAAATGTTGGGGTCGGGCAAATTATATTCGGACCGAAGGGAAACAATTTACTATATAACTACCACTTCCCGCTATATTCTTCTTGGATTTCACCAATTAATTACAGCGTTTACTTAATTAATTTCGTTGATTGTGAAACAATAGAGATCATATTTCTTATATTCGTGTCAGTAGTACCTTCAGTAATACCCTCAATAACCTTTTTAGTTGCCTTTGTGTGAATTTTGCAATTCTAGTGTGTCAAGGATCAGTTAACTCAGATTTACTAACCGTGATCCAATATCTAGATTGTGTGTACAAATTAACGAGTCATATTCAAGACGAAATTGCCTCATTTGTTTCTGTCCAGAATTCCACAAACCAAAATAAAGATAATTTTGGATGCAAATTCTCAAATAACCACTGTATTAATTATAAGACTGAATTAATATTTAGAAGACTCCATTACACCACGAAATAGAAAGGCCCAAATAGGTAAACTTGTAGGATCCATTTTTGATATAAAGCCTTAACAAAAATCTTCCAATTTAACTCAAACTACTCTAAAAACATGACCTGTGAGAATTGTGTTAATTGTCAGTCGACAATCAAAAAAGCCGTGAATGAAGCAATTAGTAAAGAGACTTTCATTAAATCTGTCGGTGATTCTATCATAGAATCTATGACTCAATCTGTAACTGCATCCATTACTACATCTGTAGCCGAAAGAAACGGCATACGAACAAAGGAATATGGAGTAAATTGCACCGATTTATGATTGTTCTTTGTGGTCTTAATCTTGTGATGACATTTTTTGTATGGAATTTAACACGACAGCTGTTGGTAATGTCTTAATGGTGGAATAAAGTAGTTGTTAAATCTGACGGGTCCAAAAAGTTTTACATAGTGTTTTTAGTGGTTATGGGTTAGTTGTTGGTGTTTAGTTAGTGTTTGGTGTTTAGTGTTTAGTTGTTGGTGTTTCGTTAGTGTTTAGTGATTAGTGGTTGGTGTTTCGTTAGTGGCTGGTGTTTAGTTAGTGGTTGGTGTTTCGTTAGTGTTTAGTGTTACTATAAAATTATTTCAAAGCGAATTTCTTTCAAACAATTTAATAACAACCTTGGTACAGAGGTTGGATTTACTTCAGACAGACTCTTCTATTTTCCTGAGTCGTAATTGTGAAATTTCATATTTAAGGTAATAATTGTTCCAATTTCCTAATTTGCTACATTCAGGACAAATTGAGGGCTATATACCTCATGCGCAAAATGGTAACGCACAGTCAATGACCAAAGATTCTTGTTGGCTTTGATTTCTATATCAGTTTGGATATCTATACTTGTACGATTATAAGTACAAATGGATATCACTGAGGATCAAGTCAATAGTGACAGCATGCTACAATGGTGCTTGTGGTTAGTGAAGATTTATGATTCTGATAACGATGAAGATGATGATGAACTTTTGGTAGGCGAGTCTGATGAGCTAATGCCCACCACATGGTGTACAAAATTCTACTATGTTTTGTTAGGTTACTTCACCATTTTTGCAATAGGGGGATTATACGTTGGGGTGATGGTAGGATTCACAAAAACTTAGGAAAAGAATTTGAAGCTAAGTAGAGCCATCGGTTACACATATATTGTGTAACTTATTGTACATGTCTGGAACTTATGTTGGTGTGTTGGATGTTGGCTTTAGCATACAACATTACTACCGTTGTATTTAAAGTCACATGATTTTTTATCGACGAAGTACAAATTATTCATCGTCGTAAACTAAATAGAAGATATACACTTTTACACACTAATTATCATACTATAATAGGACACAATTTACTTTATATAAATTATATACTACATCAAAGGTAAAGGGGTGTTATATAGGAGTTAATCTAGTGAAGCGATCAAAATTATTAAAGAATTAATTGTAAATGGCTACTAAAGAGAAAACCGCGAAGGATCTTCCTTCTCTCAACCAAGAAACTTCCAATGGCAAACAAGCTAATGATGCTATGAAGTATCCGGGATTTGATCTCACTAAAGAGTTAGAAGAATGTAATTTGAGCACTACTCAATCTGGAGGTGTGAAAATTATTAGAACCTTTTTCTTAGACTCAGGTGAATGTCCTCCATTTGGAACATACGACAAACTTGCCAGTCGTAAATATGATGAGGACGTTGATGAATTGACCATCACTGTTAGCAGAGTCGTGAAACTCTGTAAATTCATGGAAGAGATGAAGAACTATGAGAACAAAGAGTTCGCCTCTGTAAAATACAGTTGGGCAGCTAAGAAACAAGAAGAGTTCAAGAAACAGAAGCAAGCACAAGTCCATGACCAAATTGACAAGGAACGTTCGATGTATGCATTTGACTCAATGAACAATGGTCCCGCAGCTGACCACAGAGAAAATGATTTGTTCACCAATGACAAATCGGCTGTGAGCGAATACAACTCGAAGGTACATCATTCTAAGTCCGGATTGAAAGAGTTAAGATTCGACAATATCTACAGTTCATATCCTGGTAACTCAGATTCCCAAATTGTACCTATAAAAGAAATTCATGCCAAGAAAAAAATGATGATATGCATATCCCTATGAGCTAAGTGGTGGAGTCATGATAATATTATTTGTATTGGTAATTTGATAACAGTTAATGTAGTTAAAGTATTTGAAATAGTCAAATCAGTTACCTCTTCATCGTCATGAACAAAATGAATGGACACAGTTAAAATTTCTAACTATTTAATTCTTGGAAAATATTAAATGATCATTCCCCAGATTTGAGAAAATATATAAAGTTTATTTTACGAAGAAGGCTTTACATTAAAAGCTTGGTCGAATACTTTTGAATTATTATTAGCACGCGTGCACACTAAAATATATATCTTGGATAAGTGTGGAGTAAGAACCCTTTGATATCCGATAAGTTTTTCTAATTCCTACATTCAACAATTCTTATAAATTCCTATTCTAATATTGATTACATATTAACTCAATAGGCCCCGATTTAAACATAAAGCTCTATTTGATGAAACTTCTAATACAAAACCAAAACATTTGCGTGATTGATCATGAAGGTTACAAAATAAATTGGTACGTGTTGTTCAGGCGTCTCAATTTCAAAAGATTAATTGTACTCGCCGAATACTACCTGAAAAGTCTAGAATGATTATCGTACTAATACTACAACTTTTCATTTGTCAGCAGCGGTATTTCCGGTTAATCCGTTTTAATTAAATTCTATTAATAAACGTGAACATCCAAATTAGGTAATAAAATTAAGTTACCCGGATATTGATTATTTTTTATTATTTTATTTTGGTGGCGATTATATAAAATATTAAAGTGTAATTCATTTACGAGCGATTATCCTTTCATTGATAATTGCGGGGAATTTTAATTGAGTGTACTGGTTGGTATTTAATGATAAATATGATATTTTGTGGCTGCTCGAAACATATGATTATATTTCATGCAGTTACGCCGTATCTCCATAAAAGAAATTGATTAGATGGTACATGCGGGGAGCGGTTACTAGTTAGGTATTGTCTTCATGTTTAACCGCTCCTGAGTTCAACTTTTCAATTTGTTGGTTTTCCTATACCAAAAAATATTATAAGATAATTGATAGGTAATGTTAGTAATTTGCACTATGAATAATCTGAATGATGTAATCGTTTTCTTTTTCTTCTAGTTTTGAGTTGGGGGATATATGCACCAGAAATACTGTACTTATAGTTTATTGTTTCTTAATTATATGTACTGGCAAATCTGGAAAATTATGGAAACTATAAATGAACTTTCTTAAAATTTTAATAGTAGGCAAGTTGTATGATGAATTTAAATGACATTACCTGTTCATGTATTTACACGCAACTAATCAGAACCAGTAATATATAATCTTTAGGATATAGATTTCATTGTTGATTATCAAGAAATGTCAATTGAAGCAATGACAGAAATGACAGATGAGAGTAAACCAACTTCATTGTCCTTTGAGCTCAAAAAGTCTAAAACTAGAATTTTTGCCTATTCATTGTTAATTATCTTGTGTATATTGTCACATTGGTATTTCACGCCATATATTCCTCAGTGTTCGTTGGAATTTAAACAAGAATTGATCTCAAAAACTTTTGATGAGGGAAGTAATTCCTGGACTTATGCATCCAAGTTAGAAGACACTCAACTAGTTGTTCTCGCTGATGTAGTTGGTGATACTTTTGATATCATGAAAGATAATTTTATTGGTTTTGTACGTGTTTTCAATACAACGGCGAATATCGCAATTGGGTTTTGGCTTATTATATGTTTCCCGGTGCTTCTAGGGTATGGTGGAATAGTTGAGCCAGTAGAGTCAACACCGGAAGACGGTGATTGTATCATGTGCTTGTTCAAGTTAATTATGTGGAAAGCAGCGTCAATTCACTTTGTATCGGAGTGTGCAAATCAAACATGCACGTATCTTATACAGGCTCTGTGAATTAGATATAGTAAGCTTACTGCACTAGCAATGGTATGTATCTAAGTTTGTACAATATATATATATAATGTATGGAGTAACTAGCAATTGTATTGGAATTGCGCACAATAAAATCCAAATTGTTGCTATTAATCTTATGATTGATTTAGATAATGTAACCAAGAACCGTGCTACACGAGCTGGATCAAATATCTGTGTATGATTCTCTTGATTTTTTACGAGGTGGATATGGTAATGCCGTTTAATTGCAATAATTGCTTTGGTTTCAGAAATTATTATGACCAGGATTATCAACTGTACGATAAATTGGAAGGCTGGTATAAGTTAATATTCAGTCAAAGGATAACCAATCTAGGAATTTGACTATTCAGTATGTTGGAAGTTCTCCTAATTGAAAATTTAAAATCAATTAGCTGACATGTTAGTAGTTTCCACTTAAATTTAGTTGAATGATGGTATCACTTTGATATTGCTTCAATTCCGAGGATACAAAATCAGTAGCAGGAATGAATTACCTATCCCTGTAGCTTATTCCTGGGTCTACACTTGCCGTGAATTATCTGACCGATAATGGAAACAAGAAGTATAATCCTTGCCTAAAATCCCATAAATGAAGCAGCTTTATGTACCATTCAGCATTGAAGTGACCATGAATAGTCCCTTATTTACATGCAGTCAATCCATATTTGATATATATAAACAGTTAGTTATTTCTGGATATTCAGATATTTCATTATTGATTATCAAGAACCGACAGCTGGAGGATCTACTGAAAATGACAGTAAAACATAAACCACCTTCATATGTCAATGAACTAAACAAATCAAAAGGTAGAATTATTGCTTATT
>JAXQKE010000471.1:0-15286 GCA_037042355.1 Candida sp. Y128-05E
AATTCAACTGTTAAGATCCAATCTGCATTCAGAAGACAGATGGCATATCGTGAGGTTAAACAGAAGAGAGTTGAAGCCAAGTCTGTAAATAATTTGAAAGAAGTTAGTTATAAATTGGAGAATAAAGTTATTGATTTAACTCAATCATTAACTAGTAAGATTCAAGAGAATAAAGGTTTATTGGTAGAAATCACTAATCTTCGTGGATTATTGGAACAACAAAAATCTGCCCAAGATGTATTGCAAACAAGAGAGTTAGAATTCAAATCGAAGTATGACGATCAAGATACTCAACATATACAAGAAGTAAGTGATTTGAATAAAGAATTGGCGTCAATCAAATCTGATTATAACGCTGCCGAATTAAAGATTGAGGAATTATCTAAAGAACATGCCCAATTAAGACAAGAAGTTCAAAGCACAATCGATCAATTGAAAGAAGCCAAGGACGCATTAGTTAAGCGAGATACTATTGAAGTTGATTTGAAAGCACATGTTGAGAAATTGAAATCTGAGATTGCCACATTACAAGCACAAGGTGTCATTGCAAATTCAGGCAACATTGTTAACGGTGTCGTTAATGGAAAGTCAAGAAATATCTCGAATAAACGTCATTCAAGTGCTATGGCTTGGAACAACCCACAATCGCTCGATAGCGCCCGTCCAGTATCGGTTATTGCTGTCTCACAAGACGACGATGATAATATTGATGATATCAATGATGAATTATTTAGACTATTACGTGATTCAAGACAATTGCATCGTGAGATTGTTGATGGGTTATTGAAAGGATTGAAAATACCACCTGCCGGAGTTGCTGCTGATTTAACTCGTAAGGAAGTATTATTCCCAGCAAGAATCATTATTATCATTTTAAGTGATATGTGGAGATTAGGTTTGACTAAAGAATCTGAAGAGTTCTTGGGTGAAGTTTTATCGTCAATCCAACAAATTGTCAGTCAATTGAAAGATGAAGATGTTATACCCAATGGGGCATTTTGGTTGTCCAATACCCATGAATTATATTCTTTTGTTTCATATGCTCAGCAAACCATTATTGCTAATGATACATTATCCCATGAGATGAGTGAAGAAGAATTTGAAGAATACTTGAAATTAGTTGCAGTTGTGAAGGAAGATTTTGAATCTTTGAGTTATAATATTTACAATATGTGGATGAAGAAAATGGAAAAAGATTTGGAAAAGAAAGCGGTATCGGCAGTTGTATTATCGCAATCGTTGCCAGGTTTCATGGCTCCTGAAAATTCACCATTCTTATCTAAAGTATTTTCAGCCGGTGTTCAATACAAAATGGATGATATATTAAGTTTCTTCAATTCGGTATATTGGTCAATCAAATCCTATTTCATTGAACATGAAGTTATGAATCAGATCATTATTGAATTGTTAAGATTCGTCGATGCATTATGTTTTAATGATTTGATCATGAGAAGAAACTTCTTATCTTGGAAACGAGGATTACAATTAAATTATAATGTTACCAGGCTTGAAGAATGGTGTAAGAGTCATGAAATTCACGAAGGTTCCAATTACTTGAGTCATTTATTGCAAGCAGCTAAACTCTTACAATTAAGAAAGAATTCTCCAGATGACATTGAAATTATCTATGAGATTTGTTACTCATTGAAACCAATTCAAATTCAAAAATTAATCAGTCAATATTATGTTGCTGATTATGAAACACCAATTGCACCCAATGTTTTACAAGTAGTTGCTGATAAAGTGAAAGCTACTGGTTCGACTAGTGGTGATGATTTATTTGAAGTTGTTTCCACTGATGGTCATTTCAATGATCCATTCAGACACATTGATTTAAGACCATTCTCTCGTGTTGAAGCGTATGTTCCAGCATGGTTGAATTTGCCAGTAATTAGAAGAATTGTTGAATTAGTTGCTAAGAATGCTTCGAGTCAAGAAAGTAATTTAGAAGCAGAAAATGATTCTTCAAATACAAATGGTCAACAACAAGAAGTTGCGACTACTACGGCATAAAAATAAAAACTTAGGGATGATTCTTTTAAACACTTTGGTAATGATTTTTAATGTATTGTGTATAAGGTAAAGTTTTATTTTTTTTACAGTGTCGTTTATTATTTATATAGGGAAGTATATTTCATATATTCTATGTACAGTTATAATATAGTTATAGTATTAGTTCTTGTTAAGTTTCGCAACTTCTGCTGGAGTTTTAGTCTTCAATTGTAAAGCATGAAGTCCTTGATTAGTAAACTCATCGTCGAATAAACTGTATACCAATCTATGTCTAGCAGGCAATTTTTGTTCTTGGAACTTTTCACTCACCACCTCGACCCTGAAATGTGATTCTGTTGTGTTTGAAGCTCCCCTAACCCCGGCATGATGGGCATGTTTAGCAGAATCGTTGGCAATTTTCAAATATGTTGGTTCCAAATTGTCGACAAGTTTTTTGATCATTGTTGTCTCTATTGGACCTGGATTCTCACTGGACTTAATTAACGGTGTTTTAGTAGACATGTTGCACCTCAATATTCTCGGTTGGGTAAGTACAAACCTTTTAAACATGGATGCTGATTCTAGAGTTGATTACGAATCTATTGTTTCGCGCCAATTTTTTATACTACTATAAACCTAAATCAATGAAAGCTGAGGAAGTAAGCCTGTAATTGATGTTATATCAATTGCTATTAGGTCATTTCACTGGTTAATCAATACTTGTTGTTGATTTTTGATATGCAATACTAATTTTAGATATTTTCTCCCATTATCAATTGCAATCGGTTTTCATTTGTAAATGTAGGTCTAAATAGCTAACAAAAACACTGTATAATAATAAACCTATTACATCCCTTTTCTTAGAACTAAATGCTTCTAAAAAGCACTTCGTGCTGTTTACTTTTGTTCCACGATTACGCTTATTTCACCAATTCTTGAGCTATCACCCTTTCAATAATCTTATCTTTTGGTTGTGGTAAACTTTCGACGGTCATATCATTCTCCAAGAGTCCTCGGATAATCCTTGTTCCTTTAGTAGTATTGATTTCACCCACTAATAAACTTTTTAAGTAATTCTTCGATTCAAAGGCCTGTGCTATCTCCAATTGATGGTTATCCATTAAGTTTTCGTTGGGTATCACTATCACTTTCTTGTTCAATCGTAAACAGTCGATTATTGAGCCAGTGCCTCCATGGGTAATCACCAAATCACATGGTTTGATATATTCGTCAATGGTATTACTGAACGCAAATATTTCAATTTCCAATTGCTTATACTGGAACCTCTTGATTCCTTGTTCATCATTTACTAATTTCACCTTAGATTTGCCATCTCCTAATAGTTTCAAGATATACTCTTCACTAACATGTGTTGATCCATTTATTTCATTACCATATTGTATATATAACCTCTTGACATCCAACTCAAGCATCAAGTCAAAGAACGTTACATCTGTCACCTCGTTCAACAACTGTTTGAAGGTAACTGTTCCTCCCGTAGTTATCAAAATCGTTCGTTCCATCTTGGTTGCAAGAATTGGCTTTTTTTAGTGAGTGGATTTTTATCACCACAATTTTACAAAGGGAACAAACACTTCATAAAAGAAGGGAGGAATAGAAGTGAGTATTATGTATGTTGCTGCTAATGATATTCTGATTCAACCAGAGTTGGAATGGGAGGTTCTGGTTAAAGATTGAAAAATTTATTGTTGTTTTGGTAAAAGGTGGTAGAATTGAGGAGGGTTGGCTTGGGCTTGGTTGAGAAGCTACGGCCATTTTATTTTGGTATAATGATAACAATAAGAAAAGGATGTACACGATTTTATTACAATCTTGGTTTGTTTGTTTCAGAACTATATGTCTAGAGTGAGATTTTGGATTTGGTGACGTATTATGCACTGGTTGTTAAAAAGAATGTGTCTTCTTGGTATTTGGATTCTATATTGATTCATTGGATCAACGTGGATGATTCGACTTATCAACAAAAGGTTTTAACGCTATTGCAGTAAGTTGGAGTCGGCAAATACGCTAAAAACCTAAAGCAGAATATCAACCAAAATAAAATATGAAAAAAAAGAAATATGGAGGCACAACAAATGTACTACAGACATACAACCTTTTGTAAATGAAACTGGTTTGTGGCACAAAAATGTGCATAATGACTACAGTTTTAATTACCGGTAGTACGTTCATAATCCTTTGGTAGTATTTTGGCATAACTCCAGATTATTTTTACTCGATATACATTCCTATTGGATATTATTTGCTATTATTTTCTTGAGTGATTTTATTGGTAACAGGATATCACAAAAGCGTTAATTAAGTTTGCGGTTGGCTAAGTAATACTTACGTACATTTTACCAACTGTACTCACAAATAATATCTATTGTGATTACTTGTTCATTTGATGCAAAATTTCATCGTGACTTTATTCATGATTTTCATGATTTCCGGGGTAAAATAAATGGAACCATAGCAACAATGGTTATAATCCCAAGAACTAGCTGTAATATCTAAGATAGTTTCTGTATTAAAACGCCAGCCTACAGATACTACCCCGGTTTTCACTATCCCCAGACTTTTCTATTGTAAGCTTACATCTCGGTACCTGGATTTACTATACACTAACGGCCAATGCCGAGAAAACTCCGGTATACCCATGGCTCAACATTTTTCATCAGTACTAATGGTGGGACCACTATTTTTACTCGGTTGTAATCGGTGGAAATACGTCTATATACTAACCTACTGTAGATCTTAGATCGTCGCGAGAAGAACACTTATTCCCAATTTATTAGATTTTTTACCTTAGCAAAATTTAAATTTTGGTCATTAACGACGAAAATTGAAATTAATTTTTAATTTTTTATTAATTTTTGTTACCTTTATTGTTCAACTTATATTAACGTTAGTGAACAGATAAACGCTGGATTATTGCGAAGGTATTAGTGCAAAAGATAGAATATACTTATAATAATCTAGAAATATTAAGTTCAACGTGAATACCAATCAGATTATCAACGTTGTAAACATATCAAAATATTACTAGTAAAAAAATATTATATTTGATATTATCGATATTATCCTGATATTCGACGGCTTTTAAACACCTAAGAGACTATATAATAACTTTTGGTAGTAGTATTGTTCAGCTATTCTGGAGATATTTACTAAAGTCTATTTTATTTTTTAGAAGCACCACCTGATATTTCGTGTGTTTGGATTTAAAAGACCGGAAACTTGCTCCAAGTATCTACTAGAACTACACTTCTATACCAAGCCCGTTATTCATTCCTACTTTGATTTGCAATTTTTTTTCCGTGGAACTGTTGCATTTGACATATATTTGATTTTTGAGAATTTCAAACACTAGTGGTATATTTTAGTGGCAACTATTAGTTTTACTATTCATTATTGCTATATTTTACCCATTACATTCGCAACAAAAACTATTGGTTTATCTGCGCAAAGTCTCACTTTTGCTATTATAACTCAATATTGCTTATAAATTTTAGACTCAAAACAGGTTTTTGACTAAGATTAACTTGAATTTTGAAGTTTTTTGGAAATCTGCTACATTAAGGGAACTCTAAAGGGTATTCGATTATTTAACCACTTTTCTGATTTATTTGGGAAACTATTGTAATTTAGGGAATTCTTAAGATATTATTTGATTTTAGCTATAAATCCATTAGCTTAAAACTCTTGAAAATTACCATTTTTACATCAAACTATATTTCAGTTATTCCGTTATTTCCAATCAATTAGATTGACGTATATTTCATCCAAAACTCACGATGCCATCCTATTCTGAAACATCAAAATTAGCTTCACAACCTATTCCAAAAAAATCACAGCAAATAAAAACTGATAAACCTCGACCACATGTTTGTACTATATGTACTCGGGCTTTTGCTAGATTAGAACATTTAAAAAGACACGAGCGAGCTCATACTAACGAGAAACCTTTCCAGTGCGCATCTTGTGGAAGATGTTTTGCTAGAAGAGATTTAGTATTAAGACACCAACAAAAATTACATACTACTTCACACGGAGGTATAAGAAGAGCTTCAGAACCAAATGATCAAATCATTGTTTTGACTAATAACACTAATCCAAATGCACCATTACCAAAAGATGACTCTACCCCAAATTCAACCCCAACACAAATTTTCTCCCCATCAAAAGATTACAATAAGATATACGACCATGATGAAGAACAGGATCATTTATCACAACTATCATCTAATTCAACACCGAATAAAGATGATGAGAAGAGCGTTCAGAGTAATCACACTGTTCAAACATCATATTCTCAACCGGCCACTTTGCCTAATCAACCAGTTTTTCCGCCTCAACAACATAGTATTGTTAAAAATTTAAAACAACAAGACCAATTCAATATGCGACATCAATCTTTTTCAGCCGCTTCGGGAAATTCATACGTCAAGGACTATAATAATATGACACCTTCGTTTACTACACCCCAATTTTCACATGACGATTTAAATACTTCAAAAGAATTATTATCCGGTGGTATTGGATTAGATTTAGGATATCAATATGAGTATAATGATTCCTTGAATCCGAATCAAAAGAAATTGTCAATGAAGAACTTGCAACAATATTTTGTTGAATCAGTAACCAATCATAGCAATGTCAATTATAATAATGTGTTGGCTTCATTTCAGTTCAATAATCCAAATCATCCTCATCATATAGAAGGGTCTACTCCAATGGATTATGAAATGGAAACCTCGCTAGATTTGAATATGTTAAAAATGTTGGAAAAGAACAATCCTAATAATCACAATATTAACAGCCAAGAATTTGGTAATGATAATAAACGATTTAAACCTAATAATCCTGATGAATGGTTACATGAATTAATTGATACCCCATATGATAATATGATTGGTACTCCTTCTAGTCTTTTCGTCCCTGAATTAAAAAGTCAATCAGATCATTCCATTGATGATATTAATAATTTATTTAAAGGAAGGCAAGATGACTTATTAAAGCATATTGATAGTTCGAATGATTCTGACTCATTCATTAGTTTCGACTTATATTCAAAAATATTATCTATCTCAAATTTATCAGGAAATCAATTTCCAGCAATTGAAGAATTGAATAAATATTTGAAACTATATGAAAATGAATTCGATAAATACTTTCCATTTATTCATTTGCCAAGTTTGAAAAACTTAGAGAATAACGACAATATGCCCTTATTATTATCTATGGCATCAATTGGTGCTTTGTACGGATTCAATCAATCTCATTCATTATTATTATTTAATCTTTCCAAGTATCATATTCAACATTTCTTTGAAAAAGAGATTACTTTGGATAATTTGCAGTTCAAGAAGGTACCCCATATGGCTCATCAATGTTTGGTGTTACATATATTCATTTCTATGTTCTTAAACGAACCAAATATGATTGAGGTCACTCAAAGACAAGTAAAATCAATGATTGGATTAATTAAATCAACTAATTTTAACGAACCTTTGGAGAATTTCTTGATTCCGCCTTCGTCGTTTGAAAATATTCAATCTAATTTTGATTATTTTATTGTGGCTCAATCAAGGATTAGAACTTTACATGTTTTCTATTTGTTGCAAATAATTAGATCAAGTTTTGTTAGTGTACCGATATTCTTTGATCATAATGATTTAAAATCAGGTAACTCGTGTGCGAATGAAGGCTTGTGGAAAAGTGAGAATTCCCATCAATGGTTTGAGAGACTTTCGGGGACAAAACAATCAATAATCGAAATATCTAACGGTGAATCAACTACTAACTTAGTTAAATATTTAACTAATCAAACTCTTGGTGATCATGAAAATTATTCAATGGAAAATTTGTTTTCTTTGCTAATTTACTTGAATGAAAAGATTGCCCTGGAATTGGATATATTAGGTGACAAGTATAATTATATGAACTGGAATTTACATCATAAGCCACAATTGATGGAGTCATTGCACGCGTGGGAACAGAAATTCATATCTAATGGAGGTACATTGACCATTGATCATAATAATAAATACGTTTTGAATGTTAAGCATAACCTAAAATTGATATTACCATTACATTCATTATGCAAAATACGAATTGAATTCAATATAACAAATTTTACTAATCCAATATTATTTAAACAATGGCCAAAAATGAATGTTGAATTAGATAAAATAATTGACAATGAACCAAATCAGGAGAACTTGAAGAATTGTTTAGGTCCGTGTATCAATGTCATAAAATTATGGATATTGAATATTGAATCGATCAACTATGATATCCAGCAAACGAGTTTGAGGACACCAATTTTCTTTACGTTGTGTATCTTGGTGGCGATTGTTTTAATATCGTTGTACGTTCAATATTTAGAACAAAAATCAACACCATTAACTGATTCTGACTTATTAAAATGGTTCGAATGTGAATCAATCTTATTGAAAGTTGATAAGATTTTGACACCTATATTGAAATCATCTTATTCTGAGATCCTCACTAATCAAAGTGACGGTGTATTCAACTCAATTACAAAAGATCATAATGTGATTAAAATATCTGCATTATTTCAACAAAAAGAACAGGTGTTGCATGATCAAGAAGCTATTTCCAAATTAAATCAAGAGATCAATGGGGAAATTAGAAATGTCAAATTATCAACGAAATCATTATATTTGGGTATAAGGATCTTAGCCGATGCTCCGATATGGCCAGTTGCAACCGGATTTGCAGAAGCATTGAAGAAACGAGCAGTCTACTTATCAGGACAAGAAAATTCCAACCTGGTGAATCCATGATGATTATCACGAAACTTTATTTATTACTTATTTATTACTTATTTATTACAAAACAAAATTTATTTTGATTACAATTGATTGTTTATTTTTATTATTAAATATCCTCTATAATCTATTTATAAAAACCTTGTTGTTTTAAGTAATTTACAACTTCATCAATGGTAACAGTTAAATCGTATTCGCCATTAACTTGATTGACTGAGAAATGACCATTTGCAGTATCAGCTTGACCATCAATAACAACATTTAATGCGTTACCAGCACCAACAGATTTGACAATATTTTCGTTAACTTCATGGGCAGAAGTAACAATGACACCAGATCCAGCTTTGACTAATTCATTAATAATGAAATCGTTGTGGTCATTACCATCCAATTTAGTAATTCTACGTTCACCTGAGAATTGATTTAAAGTGGATTGTAAAGCAAAAGCCAAGTATTCACCTACTTTACTTGATGAGTTGTCAATAACAATGGCGAAACCTTGTTTAGCTCTTGGTGGGTTGGTTTCTCTTAAAATAGCAACAACTTCTGGGTAACTGAACCATTCTGGGATTTCATCACCAGTTTTTAATTTGTTTCTCAAGTCAGTACCAGAAATGTTAGCGGTTTTGACGGTTTTTAAATCAATGGTATCGATTGGAGCATATCTATCTTCATCTGGTAAATAAGTAACCATTCTGAATGGAACGATTTTGATGTCCAATTCGTTAGTGTATTTGGCTAATAATTCTTGGGCATCATAAGGACCGTAGAAATCAACACCTTGAGAGTTTTTACCAGGACCAGCATGATCTCTACCAACAATAAAGTGATCAACACCGTAGTTGGTTCTGATTAATGCGTGCCATAAAGCTTCTCTGTCACCACCCATTCTCATAGCTAATGGTAATAATGATAAAGTAGCTAAGTTTTCTGGGAATTTCTTTAAGATTTGTTGATAAACCTTAACTCTGGTGTGGTGATCGATATCACCAGGTTTGGTTAAACCGACAACTGGATGAATTAAAATTTGACCGTTTTCACCAATATCCTTAGCAGCTCTAATGGTTAATTCACGATGAGCTCTGTGCATTGGATTTCTAGTTTGGAAAGCAACAATGTTCTTTTCAGACCAGCCTGAACGTTCGAATTCAGCTCTTAATTCAGTTGGGGTTTTTCTGAATTCATTATAATCGTAATGTTTTGGGTAGTTGATACCTTGTAAAGAACCACCAATGTAGTATTCACCGGCAGTCTCATTAAGATATTTGACGGCTGGATGTTCTGGATCACCTCTAAACACATGTTTAGCTTCTTCGGCTTTGTTTGGTTTATAGATAGATTCAACAGTCAAAATAGCTAATGGGGTTTGATCTCTTAAATCAATCAAGACAACTCTTTGAGAAGTTGACAATTGTTTGGCATTTTCTTCAGCAACATCTAAAGTGATTGGAATTGGCCATAACAAACCTTGACCATCTTGACCTTTGACAGAAGTCAATCTTAAATCATGAACAACTGATTGGTAATCATCTTCGTTTAAGAACCCAGTTAATGGAGAGAACCCACCGTTCAAAATCAATTCTAAATCACATAATTGTCTATCGGTTAAAACGATTTTTGGTAAAGTAGCTGCTTCTTCAATCAATTGGGATTTGATTGCGGAATCACGAATCACCAAATCTTGTAAATTACCACCGTGTGGAGTTAAAATAGGCATCTTGTAAAAGTTGAGTCTATCCAATGGAAAATCCGGTATATCTCTTCCATTATATATGTTTATGAAAAACAGTTGCAAAATTAACCAATTCCACGTGATGGTTCCTCATATTTCATTTTCTTTTTTTTTTTTTTGGTTTGCAGCATCATTGGTAAGCAAATAACAATAGAAAAGATGCTTTACCGGGTATTCGTTTTGGTGTATGAAATGTGTCATCAATTGTAGATGTTGATGTTTACGATAAATCGAGATCAAGTAGCTGGGATTCAATTGTAGTGTCAAATTGTGGATTGGTTGATAATTAAGATTTTAATTAATTTTGCAACCAATATATCTTGGCTAAAGCCATGATTACTCTATTTACAGGGCATTGTTCAGTAGCCTCAGTTTTTGTAAAAGCAATTCCACCCGTTACCAGGGTGAAATTATTGGAGTCAACAATCAGATGTAAATGTGGAGTTGACAATAATCAAACAATTACCAATAAATTGACGAAATTACGATTCAAATTTTGGTAAATTTCCACATTGAAGTTGCCAAGAAGAAAAGAGTTAAGTAGGGGATCAATGATTAGCTCACAACGTCAGAACCAGTAAAACATCTCATATCTATCAACCAAGGTGACCACTTTGTGAAGATTGTAACAAAAGTACATAACCCAACTTCCATTAACCAAACGTGGAATAAATTGCAAAAACATGAAAACATTGAACCTGATTAGAGTACAATATTCTTTTGAATGTTTTAAAGGTTAACAAATTTGACTTTGATAATTTTAATGTTACATCCCATATTACTATCTTCCAGAACTCTTTATTCAGGGACTCGTATTTTAGGAAGTTGGAACATTTCATTCTGACACAATTCACTTGCATATTTACCACTTTTTAGTTTTTGTAATTGGAAGGTCTAATCAAGGTCAAATAGTAAACTGATCATGTAGATGGCAACCATGAACTTATCCTCTCGATATCTAGCGTGGGTGGTTGAATTTAGGTGGTTTTTGTTTTTCTCGTCAATATTGGCTGCGAAAATATAGGAACATATACCAATGAGTTCCTTGTACCTGCCTCAACTCTAATCAAATTAGGAAGGTCCTAACTATATAAAGGGGTCGATTCCCACCTATTTCTAACTTTTTGTTTTTGCTATATTATAAATCTCTTTTGCTCAAACATTTGCTCATGCCTAAATTCTTACAAGTTCGACTGTTAATGCTATCGCCCAAGCTTATGATCACACTTGTACTTCATTAAAATCAAAAATGGAATCAAAATCTCCAAAACTTCCTGCTCTAACAAAAAGCTGATTGATTAGATGACATTTTAATTATCCAAAGTTCACCGAATTGAACAACCTTGGTTTGATCTTACCCCAATTCAGTCAAGCACATAATTCCACTCTACTGCCATCACAAATTATATTTTCTCAAAATATTATTGATTATCAGGACTCATTTGAAGAAACCAATCAAATCTTTACCAATGAAATGTAAATATCCAGGGATAATCTAAAGCAGCCGAAGGTTTCTTTGGCTGGTTGAAATATAATGAATATTCTATAGCTACAGCTGCTGACCGAATATTAAACTCGAATGTGTTCAATATTCAATGTCTTCTTTATGTTTAATTATCTGAATTATCTTTTGATCTAGGTATGATGGCTGAATATATATCAATTAAAAACAATCCGGTGTCCGAGGATTCCACTTTTGATACTTTAATTTTCTGAAATCATTATATTTTGACTATTGATCCAAAACCAATAGTCTATTGAATAGAATTAGAATAAAACAAAGAGCAAAAAAATATTATTGAACAATTAATGGATATATATGTTATTCTGAATAGATTGCCATAGAAAATTTCATGGAATGTAATCTGGAGCAACACTACCACTAGCCAAGTTTACCCAATCCCAGTAGTGTGAGCTTTAGTGTTCTATTACTTACAAGTCATACATTTCCCTTGATTAATCTAAAAAAAACCAATCAATATATCGTTTTGAAAGAGAATTATATATGAAATACAACCCCATCTCGCTTTTGTTGAAGAAATTGCCCAAATGAAGAAGAGTGGTAAATTTAGTGGTGACAATTGATTCAATAGATGAATCACCTTGACCGACTCTTTTTGTAATTGGAACATTGTATCCAAGGTCGAAGCGACTGTTGGACATGCATTACTTGGTGGGGATAAATCATTGGATAACTCATAATCTAAACAAGTGTCATATAGATCTGGGACTGATTTTTTGATGTTTGAAAATAAAACTGGATTTCTGAAAGTAATTTTGTTGATGGTGGATCCGGCAACATTGGATTTGGGAATAATATTTTCTTGAATTGGAGTTGGTGGTGCTGATTCTTGAATGATTTGTAGTTTCTCACAAATATAAGCATTATTCCAAGAATCAAGATTGGAATTGTTAATAGCATCGGAATAAAACTTGTTGTGAAGGTTGCTGAGTTACCATAGGTGAACTTGGTATTGGTATAGGTCATCACTGATGTTCCTAATATAAAGATAATTATGGGCAATTGTTTAAAATCCCTAACAAAATTGAGAACTTAACCACATCAAATTTTGCAACCACAAAACTGGCTGCAAAAAATAATCAAAAAATAATGCCTTAAAACGTATGAAAATTACTTCTACGCTTACCAACGGTATTATAAGGTCACTGGTGTAAATATCTAGACCAAAAAAATAATAGTCAATCATAATACCCATTTTTACTATCAAAACTGGATGTGACCTGTAGAATTATCTAGCAATCGTTAATGCACTCAAAATTGCTAAAACCACCAAGGCAATAATTAAAATATTTGATACATCTCTTGTAGTGTTGTACGATGCAAACACGGCTTATTTGTGTATCGATGATTTTCAATAATTGATGTTTTACCTTCTAGTGCTTCTTACAATGAATCGCTAGAATTATATACTAACATATATAGTAGCGCCTATTACCCCAGTCAAATAAATCAAAAGATATAACCAGTTTAATATTTCATTTACATATTATACTTCTACTACAGTCAATAAAAAATCTGCTACAAAAAAAATAGCAATTTAGCTCAAATCACAAACGACTTCCCAATAGCACATTCCAACAAACTTTTACAATAGAATTAGATGCACCATTCTACAACCAGACAACACGGCACCAGCACCCCCAAAAACATAAACCAAATAGGTTAACTAGCCCACATTATCCCCCAAATCTTGTAATAATGTACCCCAAATTCCCCCACGTTTGAATTACACTCCCCCACGATTAGAATATACTCCCCCAATAAGGCTGCAATTCCACCCAATACATCTTGAACTTCACTATCGTCCCCCACCAAAAGTGGGGGACCACAATAGTTCGACCATGTCGCGAAACCTTTGGACCCAACTGCGTGTCATTAACTTAGCGACATCACACGTGAAGCACCAACAATTTCTGGAGTCTGGTACTGAGTTAGGTACTACAAAATATTTACAAACTCGTGGGTATCAAATCTAGCTATTGTCAATTCTTATACATTATCTTCTGCTTACACAATATCTCTGTGGCTACCCTTACTACTCCTTTGTCAATTCCCTCTCTGTCATTGATTGCCCTTACCTTCCTTGGGATCGAATCCGGTGGAATAAAATCCGATATTTCCTGTATATAAAATGACGCATAATCATGTGCCAGGCTCATAACGCAAATCTTTTTGATAAATTGGACGAAGGGTTATAACAAATTAAAAATCTTACTCAATTAATATCTTTCTTGATAAATAATATTAAATATGTCTGCTCCAACGTATGTATGATTGAACTAACTCACATGTAGTGTGAGGATGATAAGGGAATCAACGAGTCAATCGTTGATAATTTTGGAAAATAGGCTTACACGATTGATTTGCACCGAGTTGGATGTTTAGGTACTTCTGGGGTAGGTTTATAATATATCAATGGATTCGTTTTATATGGAATTGACTTGAAAAATGATAATTTTTTTTCATTTTTTTACATGAATATCTCGTGTAACTACTTGTTAACTATGCCAATTGTACATTCATTGGTGATGGTTTTATTAAGTCATATTCAACTATGTTTGAATTGATTGATTTTCTTAGATTTTGGGCTATTTCTTCACATCCCGCGTTTCCCGATTCGGCAATGTATTGAAAAAACCCAAAATAAAAGACGAGATTAACCGTTTGTTCATTGACTGTTCATTGTCTTTTCCATTGACTTTCCATTGACAGTTATATTCTGAAAATCCGGAGTCAAAGTGTTAGAAATCGGGTATTCAATCAATTGAATGAATCAATAAATAGACATTTCTACAGGGATTACGATCCAATCGAATTGCTTGGTTAAATGTCTTTTTTAATGCTGTATTTTGATTATGTTGAAAAGTTTTCAATTATTGTTGCAAAAATCTTAATTTTGCAGCAATGATTTGAGTTTGGAGACTTTGATACCAGGTTTAAGCACTCCTGATGAAACTCATATTTCACTGTAAGCAATTTGTCAGCTTTAGTATTATTTATTAGTTTTATTCAGGTGCGACATTTTCACGACATTTGACGCAAAATCATCAGCATTTTCCGGCACTCGGATATAAATTCAACTCTAAAATCAATTGTGGAGAATTGTTTCAGCAAATATATTTTCCTCAATCTTTTCATCATGTTACGATTGAATCTATTGGCATCCCATATGAATACTAACAAAGCTAGTGGTGATTTTGGTTTAATTGGTTTGGCCGTTATGGGTCAAAATTTGATTCTTAA
>JAXQKE010000472.1:0-15250 GCA_037042355.1 Candida sp. Y128-05E
CAATTAAAATTCGAAGATAACAATATATACCCCGACTCAGATGCGTATCATTTGCGTATAGATATCACCAAGGGATATCCGGTGGATTCACCTCGAGTTCAATTTATCTTGTATGAACTGATTGTTTTAAATGGTGATGTTGATTACGATGATGACCTTCAAATTATAGAAGGGGTTCCAAAAATCCCTATGCATCCTCATGTTTATTCTAATGGTCATATTTGTCTTAACTTACTTGGAGACGATTGGACTCCAGCATGTTCCATAGAATCGACCGTTTTAAGTATCCAATCAATGTTAGCTCATAATGATTTAAATCAACGACCTCCGGACAATGATAGTTATGTCAAACACGCTCCAAAGGATCCAAAACTGACTAGTTGGTCTTATCATGATGATAACGTTTAAATTAGGATGAGTTTTGCCATCCCATTTGATACCCTCAACATTCGAATCAGGTCGAAAAAAAAGAACAAATCATTTCATAATCACAACCAAGTCAAATTAGGGCAGATCGAATTTGAAAAGATTGTTTTTCTAGAAGGAAATCAGCCACTGGGTAGAAGGGAGTCGTTAAAAATCTTCGACTCCTTGCATAATGTATAGGTTACATGATAATTGAATATACTTTTCAACTTATAATTAGATTGTAGGCTTTGATGATTTTTGTTAGCAACATAAAGCTTAAAACTAAAGATCCACGGTAAGAATTACATATCTATGATACGAACCCACGGGTTATCTCTGCTACCCCCCTAGATTGATAACATTGTTATCCTATTATTAATTTCGGAATATTCGGGGATGGCCTCATTTCCATTGATCGATTGTATAGATACAAGGTTAAGGTCGGTTGTAGAATACCAAGAAAAACGACCATGATTAAAACAGAAATTTTGTTATCAGATTGCAATTATTGGTCTCCCCCAAGCGGGTGGAGGAGCGCCTGAAGATTATGCACCAGGGCAAAAAAACTCCGACACCGGTAAAAATAATATGATGCAAACAAACGTTTTGTTAGTGAATGTCGAATTTGTTGGGCGACATTAGGTGCTGGTGGTTTCGGACTAGCGGTGGTGAAGAAATAATACGAGGAAAGTAAGTAAGCGCAGGTCTAAATGCACCTCCGATATAGATCATTATAGAGCACAAGTCCTAGGACAATGTTAGGTTGGTTTCGATTGGAGGATAGAAGTATCAATCGAGAATTTATATTTTTTACCTACAGATAGTAACAATGGACAATCATGCTAATCGTGATAAACTCGATACTTTTGGCTTAAAAAAATAGAACAGTGTAGAAGTCGAAATGTGGTAAAAATGGATCTACTGTAAAGGCCACGGTGGTAGTTTAAGAGAATAATTGTCAACCAAACAAAAACAAAAGGACAAAAAAATAATCAAAAAAATAACCAATTATTATAACAATAATCGACTATTAAATAAAGTTACAAGGCTAAACAAGACAACTGTGAAATGACCAGACCAGACCAACCACAAACATTAAAAATCAAATGTAAATTTCAACTAACACATAATTTAATTAAACATAAAATACTTTGAACAGGTGTTAATATACTAATAGCCAATAAACTACTGAATCCACTAATTCAATCCGAAATAGAAAATAAGTATAATATAATCTTAGAAAAAGGAATATAACAGTTAAAACGTATACCCATTCACCAATGCAAAAATGTTTCGTATAAAATATCTAAATATACATACATTAACCAATTAAAGACAACGAAGACACCATGACAAACATAACTACCCACCCACCTACCTCCACAATCACCTCCAGGGACCTAGGGCTGGTAGGATAACACCGCCGGGGACACCACCTGATACAACTAATGGAGATATATTGCCGTGTTGCTACACCAACACTGGTTTATACCAAGAAATGACTACTAATATCTAATTGTTACTTTATTTAAATATACTACAGTAGAACCATTACCATTATCAATACAATTCTTGATCAATGATTCAATGAAAGTAGTCTAGTCAAATTCGGAATATCCTTCCGATAACAGCGGTATATGTATCCGAAAGATTAAATTTGAGAGGCTTACTTCAATAACAATGGGAATCAACTAAAGGTTAAAAAATAAAATCAAAAGAAATCGTTTAAAATCTCGATTATTCTATATCACGTGATGACTCTGATATTCGGTAGATTCGGTTTCCCCTCTTCGCTAAGAAAATAAAAAAAGTTTAAAAGCAAATTAAAAAATAAAAAAGTAAAAAATAAAAAAAATAAAAAAAAAAAGGATTGAGAAATTGAAATTTATCAATTTGACCAATTGAAAATGGTGCAAGGGGGAATGAGATAGATTGAATAGTAGATAGTAGAATAGTGGATAGTAGAAAGTATAACAGTATAATATTATATTGTATAATATTAAATACTCTAAACCAACCAATTAAAATGTCAACGCAATTTAAATTAAAACCAACAAAGTTTTGATTTCCAACCAATTGATAAAAAAACACCGCACATAAAATAATATTATATTTATATATATATATACATTTATTTAAATTCCCAATTCTTTTTTTTTCAAGTAATCTTTATTTAAACTAACTACAACAGATCATGTCCATAGAACAAGCTTGTGATTCCTGTCGCAAACGCAAGTTGAAATGCTCAAAGAGTTTACCAAAGTGTCTTAAATGCCAACAACACAATTGGTGCTGCAACTATTCACCAAAGACTATTAGATCTCCCTTGACTAGAATCCACTTGACTCAAGTAGAGAACAAGTTGGAAGAGTTAAAAGATATTGTTGGTTGGTTGCTTCCAATCGATGTTGACCAGTTGGACCAACATAATTATAAAGCCAAATTGAAACAAGTTAAATTGTTGATTGATGCCAACTTGGCCAAGTTGGACTTGGACGATATTAACCAGGATATGGGCGTAAGAGAAGATGAAAGTGAAGACAGTGAACGGGAAAGGGACGAGAAAAGAGTGAAACAGGAAATTGAACAACACGAATGGAATGGGAACGGGAATGCGAATGAAAATGTAAATGTAAATGAGAATGGGAATGGGAATGAGAATAATATTGTTAATGACAATGGAGTCTCTGGTTTAACCAATGGCCATGCCATTGGTAATACCATTGGAAATGCCAACTTGCAATCCATCTCGTCCAATATCCTCACTCCCCAGGATTTACACCAATTCGAAGATTTCATCAACAAACGTAACTACGAAATATCATTCGATCCGTTTGATTTGCCCACAAACCCTACCACCACTTCTACCTCACCCATCATCACCCCAAATAACTCAATAACATTATCTCCAACTTTATCAAATTCAAAGATAAAACAAGAAATCATTGATGATTTCAATTTGAATAATATTCCCACTTCGAAATCGTTCAAGTTTGTTACTCCTAATATTTTCAAGTACCCTACTACGGTTACCAGTCCTGGTAGTTTGTTGAGTTTGGGAAATTATCATGATTTCGATACCGATGATGATTATGAGAATGATGAGTTACATCCTTTGAAGAAGTATAAGACAGAGGATAGTGGGAAGGTCGAGTTGGATTATGGGTATATGTTTGAATAATCAATGAAGCATTAATGTGAAGCATTGATGCGGCATTGATTGCTAGCAAATATATGCGAAGAATCAATTCGAAGCATTGATTACTATTAGATAAATTGATAACTACCACTGCGAAGAGTTATCACTAGATATTCCTACCACTGAAAAGCATTGACTACTAGATAATATTACAAGGCTTCTCATGGGTCTAATATGTGTCATAAACATTGGTTGATTCTTGAGAATCCCACGTTTGACACATTTAAGGTACCTGGTTAGGTACCTTGGTATACCTTCCCAGACCACGGTGGGCAATGGAAATCGGGAATGTTACCCCTCCCATTGAATAAACGATACTAGACTAGGTTTTATAAGTACTGTTGATCAGTAGTTAAATATAGCTTATTATTATCACATTGTAGAGATGATATATACCTAGTTTGCTTAATTGGCTCACATTTGATGGGAACTCCGAAATTGGTTGCCCTCGGAAATTGACGTCACACCACTAGAGATGAGCGGCATCGGAGTTGAATTTTTAAAGATCGTTACTAGTGAAACCAAATTGAAAATGAACAATCGTGACGGTGAAAATAAATAATATTATCTGTTGAATCTACCCAATGGCGTTAACAATTGCCTTACCTAGTTGAGGAGATTTCTAACCAAGATTTTTAATTTTTAATTTTTGGGTTCGGTATTTAATCTGCGAGCAGTTTTTAATTGGCCTGATTAACAAAAATAGAAAAAAAAAACATGGAACGGAAAAAAATTTATCCGCCCTGACACCTCTAAAGTTGAAACTATGATTAATAGGGGTTTGAAATAGGGAAAAAAACTGTATTGTAGAGGTACTGCGATGTGCCTAGAGATGGTTGTAAGTACTATACTGTGGGTGAATATAGTAATAACTACGTAGTATAACTCTTGTTTTAACCAGCCGCATCGTCTGCGGAATATGGTAGAATTATTTTATTGCTAATTTCATCTGTAACCTTTTGACAGGTTACCTTAGTTTGGATGCAAATTGATGGATTTGTAAGATACCCGTGTAGTACATAAATTGACATTGTAGGATTATTAATTTATTCATAAAAAGTGACAAACATATCTCTGATAATCACTTTTCATGAGATAAACACTGTATAAGAATTATTTTGAATCAATTTTCAAACAACAAAAAACTTGCAAAAAAAGAGTTCAGCACGAGAGTTTCTCTTATGGACTCCCACTATATTACTCGAAGTAGATAACAACTGGTTAACTATGTAGAACTGTAAAAATAGTACTATTGACTAAATATCGATGTCTTGGTGTAATGTCTGTTTAATGTCTGTTTAATGTCTGTTTAATGTCTCTATTTCTGGTAAATGTCGTTTTCCGTTTTCCGTTCCCGTGTGCGGTTTATTGTTTAAATCCGCAATTACTGCATTGGGTAATTCCCGTAGTGAGGAGATAGTATATGCAGTCTGATAATTTTTAGATTTCACCATCATCAATAAAGCAATTTACTATAATCTATAACCACCCCTATTCTTTCTACTACTTCTATATGAATGTTGCTAGGTTGAAGAATCTCATACGAGAGACCAAGGAGATCTCCAAACGTATACTACAAGAATTAGGTAATTGTGCTAAACCAAAATTACAACCTATACCTATCCCAATACGAAATAACAACTTCCATAATGCTAGTTTCAAACAAATAATCTCAACCAGAAGCTATACTACTTGTGGATTTGGTTTCAACCAACATAAACCTTTTGACAACTTCATCAAACTGAAGTTTTTCCGGTTCACATTCAAGAACTTCACCCGAAATTTCCATAGAAATTCAAAAATCTTGAAGTTGATCCCTAGATCAGGATTTTACTATAATCACTTTAGTCAAACTAATAATATTTTTCGCAAAAAATTATACCAGTCTGTCAATACTACTTTCTGGAATCGTTTGAAAAAAATGGACTTCCCCGGGAATACGGAGGGGACCGGGGATAGACATTTAGTAAATGTCCGTTTGAATTTATCATTAACGAAAAATAACCATCAGTTGTTGATTCGCTTGGCTAGACAAGAATATGCTAATGTAGATGTTCCATTGAAAAATGAAATCGCTGAAAAACCTCCCGCTGTTGGTTGTTATGTCGAATTCCCCGTCAACTTCTCATTCAAGATTGATGAAACTATTTTGAACACTGATGTCTTGGATGATATGTTAACCAATATCGAGCTTTTCCAACACAAGTTGAAAAATTTAAAAGCGGACTTATTAGCTTTATTTGATTTAGGTGAATTACCAATAAAATATGATTCCAAGAAGGGTGTCATTAAAGTATACTTCCCCAATTGTGACTATAACCAATTAGAATCTCTTTTACAAGAAAAAGGGGTTGTAGGTGGTGTCATTGTCCAGGAATCACTTCCACAATTGTCGCAGGAATTTAATTTCTCGCAATCGGATATTCTCTCTTCATCTTCAGGTTTAACTGAGGACGAATCCTCAGTTAGTTATGACGACGTGTTGTCGGAAAGCGTGCCCGATGTACATCTTGTTAGATTGGATGCTCTGGATGATGTTCCTGGTTTTGGTCTGGAAATGGACGAGGAATTTCATTGGGTTTAAGTTGATGCATGATGATATTACTATTAAAGATTAAGAGATAATATTGGCGAATTTAGAGAAATAGATGATATTTCTATTGAGGACGTTCGTTTAATGATGGGATTGTTTAGTTTGTGTTTTTGGGATTTTAGTTTGGTTTATATTCACGAATATTTATTATAACATCATGTAGATTCATTTTTATAAAGTCGTCTAAGTGTTAATTGAAAGCATTTTCTACTAGTTTTTGTTAAGTTTCTCTTGAATCTACTCTACATAGTTGTAATAGCTTCTCCCGTTGCTTCCTTTAGAAAAAGTACAATCTCATACTGATCTAAATCAAGCTAGTTTTGATGATTTTGGTATAACTTAATTTGTGTGGGTTCAAACCCAAAGAATTTTGGTAGGCAAAGCTAAAACTACATTAACTACTATCAACCACTTTCTTACTGTCATCTTATCTACAAATATCTTCCATTAAATACGATTTATTAATTTGGCTGTGATTTTAGTAGCACCAAAAAAATTGTGGTGATAGAAAAAGCTGTGCTTTAACTTAAACAACTGTCATGTCATCAGCAGACGAATTTGAAGATGCTATATCGACTGTAGACAATGAACACAACAAAGATGGAGCAGATAATAGTCAACACTTAGATGTTGAAAAGAAACCAGGCGAATTGGACTCAATTGTATTGTCACAATACACTAAAGATACTGATTCCAAAGATCAAGGATCTCCAGTTGCAGAGGTAAAGACAGAAGAGAAGGATCAAATTCCATTGGAACAATCTGAAGTGGTGTCAGAAGAACACCAAACTGTTGATGCTAAACCAGAACTAGAATCAAGAGAACCAGAACCAGCGCCTATCGACCCGGCCTTAATATTACCAGACAGGGGAACCATACGAGATATATTAAGAGTGAACCAAGTTGAAGCGATATTAGATACTAAGAATACTGATATTAAACATATTTCATATGATAAGAATACATCAAATTATCTATTACAAGCAAAATATAGTCAGCTCAAGGATAGATATAAATCACTCGATAGAAAACAACAAGATGCTATCAATTCAGGTACTGAGAATATCAAAAACACTTTCAATGCTATCAAGCAAACTGTGGGCGGGTTTAATGAGATGTTTGCGGTTACGATTGATTGGGAATTCTGGGAACAGATTGTCAATAATTACGAACAAGTTATAACCGAAGACCCTGACCATTTGAATTCTGCGATAACTTCTGGTATTCCCAAGGAATTTAGAGGCATTATCTGGCAATTAGTGGCAGAATCAAAAAACTTCGAATTGGAAGAGTTTTACCTCCAATTAAAGGCCGAAAATTCCATTCATGAAAAATCAATCAAACGAGATTTATCGAGAACTTCATTCTTCACAAATGTTGATGCAGTGGGTAAATCCCAGGAATTGTTCAATGTGATAAAGGCGTACAGTTTGTTTGATCCTGATGTGGGTTACACCCAAGGTATGATATTCATAACAGTTCCCTTAATCATGAATATGACAGATGCTGAATGTTTTTGTTTGCTAGTTACCCTAATGAAAGATTATCGTATTCGAGATTTATTCTGTCCAGAAATGAAAGGTTTGCACCTATTTTTATACGAATTTGATCGATTATTGGAAGTCTATTCTCCAATTTTGTATAACCACTTGGTCAAACAAGGTATTAAAAGTTCAATGTATGCGTCTCAATGGTTCTTGACATTTTTTGCATACAAATTCCCCCTTGATATGGTATTACGAATTTACGATATCCTAATCACCCAAGGTTCTGAATCGATTTTGAAATTTGCCGTGAACTTAATGATCAAAAACCAAGATAACCTTTTATTATTAAAATTTGATAAACTATTGGAATATCTAAAAGATAAAATGTTTAATGTTTATGTCAACGATAATTACATAACCAAACCAGGTGACAAACCTGAAAGTCGAAGAACCTCAACTATCTCAAAGAGATTTTCAATACTAGGAAGTCGAAGAACCTCGGAAATGAAACCAGGGTCTTCCAGCCTGGATCAAAATTACTATAAATTAGACGAATTAGTTGATGATTCTATGGCGATAAATATTGATCCAAATGAACTATTAAGATTTGAGCAAGAATTTGAAAATATATATCAAGTTGAAGAATCGAAATTAAATGACATTAAGGATTTGAAAGTTGAAAATGGCAATTTAAGAAAGACTATAAAAGACATGGAATTGAAATATCTGGCATTAAATCGTGACCATGTTGATATTGTGCAGAAAATGATTGACATTAAAGTCACTTTACCAGATACCTTAATGGAGAATGAAGATTTGCAAGATCAAATCCAAAAGTTGCAAGCCGACATTGGAGAAATTGAAGCAAAAGTACAATCTCCAAAAGTACAATCTCCCGTTAGTGAGACTTCACCGAAAGAACCAAGTAATCTGCCTACCAATTTATTACCAGAAAGTATTGAAAATAATATAAATCAATTATTACTTGAGAATGCACAACAATTAGAAAGGTTTTCTGAATTGGAAGCGGAATATAATGATTTATTGGATGAAGATCATAGATTATGCCAAGAATTAAATCAAGCTAAAGGACAAAGTTGGTTTGGTAAGTGGAAATGATCAATGAAAGGATATGGCAGTATAATGTTATTATAGAATAATCGAAATTTCTTGAGGATTTATCTTGTAGTGATAATTCTGCCGAATTGATATTATAAAGGTTGTAGCCATGTTCTTGTCGAGGGGTATAATTCGATGAAACAAACATAAATTTGTTTCCCAAAGACTAAGTAGGTGATTGATAACTGATATATATTATAAATTAATAGAACTATAACCGCTCTATAAATTCGACATCAAATTCATTGATTCCTATAAGTTAACCGACAACGATCATTACAGCCTCCCCCTATGCAATCTAGATGTCAATTACCAATTTTTCCAGGACCACCAAAACTTGTGAATACTGAACAAAAACGAAATTGGAGAATAGGAAAAGGTGAAAATAGCAATACTGATAAGATACATTCGACTCAACACCCATAATGACGTTTTAACTAATCCTTGGCTAAGATAATGCAAAAGTTTTGACATTATTTAAATTGGTTGCAAAATTACCCGCTAGGACTTTTTTTTCCTCGACCACATTTCAAACTCACGTAGAAACAGTCCAACAGTAATTGGTAATGGTATACCATCAGTGCTCATTATTACTATATTACAACGCTAATTACAAACAGACATTACAATTATATCACAAACTGTATTCATTAAACTGTGCTATATAGATTTGTGTAATGGGTTGGAATTTTTATGTTACACGTTAAACATCCTTGTATGTTCGCTATTTTAATCTATACCAATCAACTTGATCCTGAGACAACAAGCTTTTGCAAGTGACTCATAAATACCTGCAAAGAAACATCATCAGTCAAGACGATAGCTCCTTTATTGGTGGCAAACTCTGAACTATTATAAGTTATTGATGGATTTAATTTGGAATATAAGAATCTGGCTTGAGATCCACCTTCTTCGGTATCAATAAATCTTGGTAAAGGATATCTATCAATTAATAATTCTCTTGCTTCCAATTTAGGTTCTTCTAATAAAGTCTTGAAATTTTCATATTCTGGTAAACTTTGATAACCAGCTTTTCTCCATTGGCCAATGGTTTTACCATGGAAAATTAAAATGTGGAAGAATGTATCCAATAATAATATTCTATCGTCTTTAATGGAAACTGAATCTAATAACACAGCCTCTGGTTCACCGTCCAATGAGAATGAGGTAAGGGTTGGTTGGATCATGATTAACGAGTTGTTTGTATCTTCTGTAAGCAAGACATGCCTGTAAAATGCTGTTTCATCAGGAGAGTTATTGAAAACTTGCAAAAACTGTGACCTTCTCAAATAATAGATGAATTGTGGATATAATGAAAATTGTGGACCTAATCTAAATGATTCTTCTTGATCTTTTCTGTAATCAGCGAATTTTTGACACAATCTGATTAACATACGATCAATCCATCTTAAGACATCGGCACCGTCATCTTGTTCTGATTTGAATAATGTAACTCTTGCCATCAAAACCGAAGCAGCTTCTTGATCGAACGAGTTGGTTAAAGTTTGTTCATCACTAGTTAAGAAATTCGAAATAGTTGTAACACGAATTCTATAGGAACCTCCAGCATGTTGATAATGAGTAATGAATTGAATATAACTTTGAGAGTTTTGAGGTAATTGTAAAGTGTTGACGACATCAAAAAAGATACCATAGGTATGTTGTGGAGACACTGAACATAATCTATATTGTGAAGTTCCACCAATACCTAATTCATTTTCGGATACATTAGCAGATTTGATATTTAATGATGAAGCGTGACCAATCAATCCAGAGATTTTCAACTCTTTAGAAGTCTTGATATCCAAAGTACCGTTGAAACCCATCAACAAACTTTCGTCAGAGTCTTTTTTATCGAACAATCTGATAAAGGATTGTTTGAAAATGGAAGTTGTGAATGCATCAGTTAATAATAACGTACCACCGGTATGGTTACACAAGTTTCTCATTTCCAACATACCAATCTGATCATAACAACCAGCAAAAATATCAACAGTGTGGGCATGTTTGACTGCCTTTGCTGCTAAAGAATCGTAATACTTGGTGGCTTTTTTGTAGTGTTTGGCTGAATCTTTATCAATATCGGAATGGGATCTAATTGGTTCTTTCAATTGTTGACCCACGATCAAACCGGGACTTAAAGTACCAGGACCAGCAGAAAACAACATAATTCTGGCTCCAAATCCGGGGAATGAAGAACCTAATAAGTTGATAGCAACATTCAAAGCGGAACCGGTAGCTCTCAAGGCTCTGTCACCATTGGCGACAGTCCAAGGGTCTTTAGTTAAATTTTCCAAAATCGAATTCAATTGGAATTCAACGTCTTCTACGGGAGTCAAGAATCTGGCTAATGAGTTTGCGTATTGTGGTTGTTGTCCTTGAGGAGACAATGTCGATCTCGACAACATGTCACTGACTTGTTTTTCAGTATACTCTTTATCACCTCTAAAGATATAAGATTTGGAAATCTTTTCCGAACCCAAGTCATGGACCTGGACCATGGTACCATAAGTGATCAACCCGACCAACGCGTTTTGGGGTAACAAATTCAAAGAAATGATCAAAGTATCTTTCAACGCCTTTAAGTTATCTTCGTCCTGGCACAAGTCGACGACATACAAAAAGATTGGTGGGTTTTGTACTGGTCTGGCAGTGATATATTCAATGGTTGAAGATGTAGGTTGTAATTCAGTGGGTAAATTGTCTTGAGTTAACCCGTGGTACTGACTAGGTAAAGGACTTCTGGCTTGACATAAAGGACATCTCCAGAAACCAGAAGGATCGATAGTACAGTATGGATTGAAAATGGCTTTACAAGACTGGTTGGAACAGAATAACGGATCGTAATTAGCTATGGGTAAATCTTCACGTTGTTTTAAAGGAGTGTATAACGCACCTGTGGGGACCACAATCTTGCTGGCCTCTATCTTAGTGGCAGGGAACGCGTTCCACGCAAAACGAACCCCATTGATGTCTTCCGCCTCTTCAAAATTCATTGGTTTGTATAACTTGTTGATTTTACAACCAACTTTTCAAGTGGTGTTCAAATGGACAACTCACTATAAATTATATGCAGGATATTTTATTAATTAACACATACAATAAAACAACAACCAAATAGTAATTATACTAAGAGAATTATAGTCATATAATCAACTATTCTATGTCTTTCAAATGGTACTAATTCCAACTTCATAACTCAAGTATTGAGCTACTTCATTATTACACCTTCCTTTCAACCCAATTTTTCCATACACATATAATACTGACAATTTACAATCTATCACACTTGTTTAAGATACGTATCCCTTCCCAACTTTCCCCAGTTGTGTCCATTTTTAAGTTGCTCAATTATTTTCGCAATGCTGGTTGGAAATGTGTTATAATTAATGCATTATTCAACACAGGAGTTGGGATATGAAGAATATTTAGTAGTGATGGATATATATCTATGTATATATATATAGATAGATATATATATCATCTAGATATACTTTTACCTCTTCTCCTTTTCCTTTCTTACATATCTGGGGAAGTTCTCCAGTTTTCTGTGCTTGTTAATTTCCTTCCATACATTTGAAATGGACGATTACAGTGCGAACAATTTTAGCAATCTTTCACCCATAGAGTAATTTCATATTTCTTAATTGTTCTTCTTCCTTTATGTCTGACAGGTCTATTTTACTTAGATTGACCCACTCAGGTGCACCCGTCAATGAAGAACATGTCAACAATGGGGTGTTGATTTTACCTAGTTTACCAGTACCCCTGACTTATGAAAAAGATTCTATCTTGTTCAAGTTAATCTTTCAAATTACAGCAGCTTCTCCAATTACTTCAAATGCTGTTCTTTATGTAAATGTTCCAAAAACTAAAGATACTGCTTTTGCAAGAGATGAATATGTCCAGTATCCAATCTCAGAATCCTTTGATAAGGATATTCAAATTTCAATTGATTTGTTTTTGCCAGGGGCTTATACTTATTATATAGGTTACCACTCAGAAGGCAAAGAAGTGTTTACTGATAAATTCTATTTCAATATTCCTCCTAATTTACAAATCAATGATAAGTTTTTGGCGTTCAATAATATCAATTTGGAGTCGGTCGTCGGTAAATGGATTGGTCCTGTGGACCAATGGGCTAAATTCTTTGAGTATACTGCAAAGAAAGGGTATAATATGGTCCATTTTACTCCGTTGCAGAAAAGAGGCTCGTCGAACTCGCCTTTTTCTATCTATGACCAATTAGCTTTTGATGATGGAATCTTCAAAGATAATGACCAGGCTGCTGACACTATAAAGTCGATTTTTAAGAAGAATAACTTGTTATCTTTGACTGATGTTGTGTATAATCATACTGCTCAAAACTCGCCTTGGTTGAGAGACCACCCCGATGCGGGGTACAATGCCGAAACCGCCCCTCACTTAACTGCAGCCATTGAATTGGAAGATTCGTTGTTGAAGTTTTCTGAGGAGTTGGACAAACATGGTTTACCTCTGGAAATCAACAATGACCACGATTTACTGCAAGTTATGGATAAAGTGAAATCGGAGGTTATTGAAAAATTAAACTTATGGCAATATTATGTGTTTGAAAAACAAGCTATTCTTGATGAATTGGCCAAGGTTTACGAGGACAACAATAACTTGTCGTCTATTCAAGTTCCAGAAGATGTTAAACTGAATTTGACTCAATTGGCCCAATTCACCGTGGCCCAGGCCGCCGACAATGGCGAAATTGTGTTCACGACAAGATACGCCAACAAATTGAATGCTCGCAAGTTGTTGGGCATAGTCTATGGCTTTTTCGATTCTGATCAAGTCGATTTGCCCCAAGTAAAAGAGAAATCTTCAGCCATTATTGATGAAATCAATTTGAAATTGTACGAAGAGTATAACCAAGATAAATCCTTCATTGTTGATCAATTGTACAATAGAATCAAATATTTAAGAATCGATGATCATGGTCCTAAATTAGGTCCAATCACTGAAGAGGACCCACTTGTGGAAAATTACTTTACCAGGTTCACTGCCAAAGATGGTAAAGACTATGCGTTAGCCAATAATGGTTGGATCTGGGGTGGTAATCCTTTAGTCGATTTTGCTTCTAATAAGTCAAAAGCATACCTTAGACGTGAAGTTATTGTTTGGAGTGATTGTGTTAAAATTAGATATGGTGAATCTAAAGAAGATTCGCCTTTTGCTTGGGAATTGATGACGAAATACTCTCAACTTTGTGCTTCGATTTTCGATGGGTTTAGACTTGATAATGCCCACTCAACTCCAATTCATGTTGGTGAAGCTCTTTTAGATGCGGCAAGGGAAGTAAACCCCAACTTATATGTTGTGGCCGAGTTATTTTCTGGTTCTGAAGAAATGGATAAATTATTTGTCGAGAGATTGGGCATCAATTCATTAATCAGAGAAGCTATGCAAGCTCCAGATGTTCAAGAATTATCAAGATTGGTTCATAAACATGGGGGTAGACCAATCGGTTCCTTGACTTGGTTACCGTTGGACAACTTTGCTTATCCAGCTGACCAAGAACCAGGAGCAAAAGGTTATGGAATTGATACTTACACCCAGACAAAAATCCCTAAAGTTTTAAGTCCTCATGCTCCTCATGCCTTATTTATGGATTGTACCCATGATAATGAAACCCCAGCCCAAAAAAGAACAGTGGAAGATACTTTACCAAACGCCGCTTTAGTCGCATTCTGTTCTTCTGCTATTGGTTCAGTTCACGGTTATGATGAAATTTATCCTAAATTGTTAGATGTTGTTTCTGAAACTAGACAATACGATTCAATGGATAATGGTATTGGTTTTGTTAAACTGAAATTACATGCCATCAGAAAGAGTCTTGCTGAAGAATCAGCCGATATTTCTAGGGACCATGAAATGTACATTCACCATGAAGGTCAATATATCACAATTCAAAGAACAAATGCCAGAACCGGTAAAGGTTGGTTTTTAATTGCTCGTTCTAAATTCAATCACAACGAAGAACACCAAATTTTATCTCCTGCTATTATCGGTGGAACCAAAGTTAAGAGTGAATTTAGTTATACATTAAAAGTTGTTGGTGAACAACAGGAAAGTGACGAATTTCTTACTGGTATTCCAGTTAAAGTTGAAGAAATTCCATCTCCTGCTATTGAAGATAATGGAAATGAATCGATTATAAGAGTTGATGATTCATTTGTACCAGGTTCAATTGCCGTCTTTTCAACTGAAATTCCTAATGTTGACATTAAATTAGATGAATACGTTAGAGAAGGAGTTGTCGAAGCATCTGAAGGTTTGGATTTGTATGATTTGAATGAGATTCTTTTCCGTTGTGAACCCGAAGAAAGAGATGCTAGTAGTGGTCAAGACGGTGTTTACAATATTCCTGGCTACGGAAATTTAATCTATGCTGGTTTAGAAGGTTGGAATCTTGCC
>JAXQKE010000473.1:0-15244 GCA_037042355.1 Candida sp. Y128-05E
TTTGAAGTGACATGGTCCTACTGTTTCTATATAACGACTCCAATGAAGAACTGAAAAATTTACCAGTGAAAAATTTACTATGTGCAGGAATTTATATAAATTTGTTAAATATACAAAGGAATGTAATAATACAATATGCTAATGAATTAAAGGGGTCAGTTGACGCAATGGAGAAGAGGGTATTATTCCCTGCAAAAAAGTATTATTTTTTCCTTAGTAACTCTTATGCTGCGTAGGAACAGGAAATACCAAATCGATTGAATTCGGGAACACTTGTAGTAGGGTTTAAACCTACTTTAACCCCTGAACTCACTAGGAAATCTTGTAGTCGCCCTTCCCAGAGTAGTTTGAATACTCTATCTTGTAAACTGACTGAACTTTTAATCACGCTCGAGAAATTCGATTCATTCACCAAATTTTGAAATGCAATGGTTGCATTGGGGTTGGAATTGGGTAATAAGTTGGGGTTAATCCGGTAGTAATTGTCGCTGTCCTGGATCGGATTGATGACTTTATTGTCAGGCGAAGTTGGGGGTAGTATGATTTTTGGAACTTGTTCTGATGGTGTAGTTGGTTTTTCTTTTTTCGAATCAAAATTGAACAATTCAAACCCTAGGGATAGATTTGATGCATATGAATACACATTAAAATCATATTTGGAACAGAAACTAGACGCGACTGACGTTTTTACAGTATAAGTCGAGGAAATATGGCCCAATATCGGGTTACACGCCAACGTCATGGTCAACGGTTTCCCCGTAGAAGTCGATCTGATTGAGTAGCGGAACGTGGTTGATAATCCGGGCGATAAAGTCCTTGCGGCGTACCATATTTCCGTTCCCAACGACATGACTGAATTATCGAATTTTGGCAACTCTGGAGTGTGTTTGGTATTATTGTCAACATGAAAGTTGTAAAGACATCTAAATCCAAATAACGATTCATTTGTGGAATAGATGAATTCACGCAGGAATTTAGGGGAGTTCTTCTGCAAGTAGAAAATCATGGTCCCATTTTTTTCGAGATTGGGGTTATTAATACATTTAATTAACAATTGGGTAGATTGGTTGATTCTTTTGATAACCATTGCTTCCAAGGCGGAGCCTGGGAAGTACATTCTGCCGTAAACCAACAAGGGTTTATAATTATTATTCAAAACCTTCAATTTGCCGCTCGGCTCAATAATCTTGAACCCAGCAATAGCATCTTGCAACAAAATGTCTTTAGTTCCAGCTGTATTTAGTAAAGGATTTGACGAGTATAAATAAGCAATTGAACCATTGATCGAATGGTAATTCGATAAAGTGAAACTAGAAGCCAGATAATCCGAACTCTTCGAAGAAACATTGACTTTCAATCCATTAGGAATGGAGAAATCCAATATTGCCTGTGAAGTCGCCGTTAAATGGCTGAAAATGTTATCCTCATTCCAACCTGTGGTTCTGTAGAAACACTTCTGTAGATATTCCATGTATGTATACATGTCATGGGAACTCTTCCTATAATGTCTAACTACCAAAAGGTTTGTTTTCATTTCGGTATTAAACAATTTGGTATATATGCAGGAAATTTACAATAAAACTGGTTTTATTAAGGAAAAACAATCAATTGGTTGTAATGATGATGAATATAGGTCTACATGTTCCTTTCCATTCACCTTGTCTCCTTTTTTGGTTTTAATTTGAAGTTATTTAATTAATAGTTTATTTGACACGTGTTTTACTACCTCGGAATGGTCGGTTTGATTGGTCGGTTTGTCGACCTGACTCATAATCAAAAGATAAAGATATTGACAAAACCAAAGACAGTGATAGGTCAAATAGCCAAATAACCAAATAACCAAAATGACTAGAAGTGCCACAATCAGCAGGAGTACCAACGAGACTAAAATCCAGATTGCGCTTTCGTTGGACGGGGGTCCAGTAGCGTTTGAGAAATCGATACTTCCCGAAACCAAGACTGACGAGCATGCTACACAACTGACTTCATCTCAGGTGATTAATGTGCAGACTGGTATTGGTTTCTTGGACCATATGTTGCATGCTTTGGCCAAACATTCCGGCTGGTCATTATTAATCGAGTGTATTGGTGATTTGCATATCGACGACCATCATACTGCTGAAGATGTTGGTATCACCTTAGGTTTAACCTTCCATAAAGCTCTTGGTCAAGTGAAAGGGGTTAAGAGATTTGGGACTGGTTTCGCTCCCCTTGATGAAGCGTTAAGTAGAGCAGTAGTGGATTTATCCAATAGACCATTTGCAGTGGTAGAATTGGGTTTGAAAAGAGAAAAGATTGGTGATTTATCGTGTGAAATGATCCCCCATGTTATAGAAAGTTTCGCCCAAGGTGCCGCCATCACCTTACACGTTGACTGTTTGAGAGGGTTCAACGACCATCATCGTGCCGAATCGGCGTTTAAAGCGTTGGCAGTTGCTTTAAAAGAAGCGCTTAGTAGTAACGGTACTGATGAAGTCCCAAGTACCAAGGGTGTATTGTTTTAGGTATATATATATTGTAAATAGAATATAATTTGCAGCCATTGATTATTTGTAGACTTTGATATTCCTCTGCAATGAGATGTGAAGTTACTATTGTACTTTTGATGAATAGTTATGAATGTAGTAATGGTACTGATGAGGTACCAACCAAGGGAGTAGTATTGCTTTAGGTAGATATACCTTATTTGTAAATATATTTATTTGCAGCCATTTGTAGGTTGAAAAGTGCGATGCGATGATTTGAATATATTGAATTTATCATTGCAACTTTATCATGAATATTTGCAAATCATCAATACGAAGGTTATCCTGTGCTTCTATACTAGGCAAAGAGGTAACACCCGTTTTCAAGCCTCATTATTCCAATTCTCGAGATGTTAAAACTTTTGATAAGAGTTTACCAAAAGTTTCTGGTGGAAAGAAGCCATGGGAAGAAATGAATATCGATAAAGATACTTTTTTCAAAAGAAAGTATGGGAATATCACTCCAGAGTACAGAAAACGATTGGATGAAAAGGTCGAAAGACAGAAAAGATTAAGAGGTATGAAGAAAGAGCATGAACGTGAAAAACATCGATCCAAAGAGAGAGATGAAGATCGAGAAGAAAGGTTTGGAGCTAATTTCTCCGAGTTTGGGAAACGAAGAAGTCCGTTATTTGAGTATGTGTATGGAACACATGCTGTGAGGTCGGTGTTGACCAACAACAAAAGATTATCTTACAATACGTTATATGAATTCAATGGAGACAAAGATGTGATTGATTTAGCAGTTAAGAAGTTCGGAATCAAGGTAGTTAACAAGAAATCTAAAAATGATTTGAATATGTTGACCAATAATGGTGTTCATAATGGTTTGGTTTTGGAAACTAAGCCGTTGGTGTTACCCTCGATATATAACTTGGGCAAATGTGCTGGAGGAGAGTACGACGTGATTACTTATAATGACTTGGATAATTCCCATGATGTCACTACAAAGCCAGTTGCAAAACCAGATAACAAATTTCCCTTGGGATTATTTCTTGATGGATTAACCGACCCTCAAAATATGGGTAATGTTATACGATCAGCATACTATTTAGGGGTTGATTTTATTGTGGTTCCCCAAAATAATAGTGCTAGATTAGGACCGGTTACCAACAAAGCTTCGGTGGGATCCTTAGACTTGATGCCTATTTATGAAAATAATGATAATTTGAATTTTATCAGTAGAGTTAAAGAAAATGGCTGGACTGTTGTTAGTACCGCAGGGAAACCATCTCAAGATGATTTGGCAGATGTGAAAAATAAACATGCTAATATCTTGCAACATAAATATATCGACCCTTCGGACTTGGCGTCCCTCTTAACCAAAGCGCCATTAATCTTGGTGATGGGGAGTGAAGGGTCAGGTTTGAGAACTAACATGAAACTCAGATCGGATTATTTGGTAGGAATCAACAAAGGAAGAGATGGTGATGATATTGTCGATTCGTTAAATGTTAGTGTCGCTGCGGGGATCTTGATCACAGCCGCTACAGGAGTTTGAGAAATGGTGCAAATGGTAACCTCCTAAGGTTACTTTACTTGTTAATAGAGTACCAAACGGTTTATACTTGTATATACAATGGGTCTTAGATCTTCACGTGAGATTGGACTAATGCATGCATGGTGTCAATTTTCACATTCAACTTTAAGGCCGATACCCATCAATTTTAAGTTAACAATACAACAAAATTTAATATTTTAGTTTCTATACAAATCAGAATGGTGGATTATCATTTAGTTATACTAGTACATGGGTATGTTCTCTTTGTAAAAGTCTAAATAAAGACATTACTTACTAACCTTTTCAGATTATGGGGAAATCAATCGCACATGAAATATCTAGAGACCCAGATTGAGCAATGGTTGAAACCAGAGCAGGAAGAGTTGGTCACTTACAAGTCAGAGTCTCATTCGGGGTTTTTAACTTATGATGGTGTAGATATCAATGGGAAACGTATCTCAGACGAGATTATTACCAAAACCCAACAATTAAATGAAGATGGTACTGTAACCAAATTTTCAATTATCGGCTATTCTCTTGGAGGGTTGATATCGAGGTACGCTATTGGTATTTTATACAACCAAGGATACTTCCATGATGTAGAACCAATCAACTTTATTACTTTCTGTTCCCCACATGTCGGGGTACCCCATCCCAAGAATTCTAGAGCTATGGCTATATACGATACAGTGGCTCCAAAGTTTTTGGCTGCTACTGGTGATCAAATCTTCTTGAGGGATTCGGTGGTTGTTGATGGTGATTCTACTCCGATTTTGGTGAGATTGGCTGATATCAAATCGATATTTTTCATTGCTTTATCTAAATTCAAGTATAGAACTTTATATGCCAATGCCGTCAATGATAAACGGTGTGCCTATTTCACGGCCCTGATCTCAGAGTACGATCCTTTCCATTCGTTATCGAATAAACAACCAGAAAGAATCGAGGCTGGATATGTCCCTGGCTATGGACCTACAGTGGTTGATTTGAGTAAAAGTGTTAGTATAGTTAACAAGATTAAAAGAAAACAAGGAACTAACACTTGGTCTCAATTCTTAACCAGGAAGTATCGATGGTTTATTATTTTGATGAAATTACTTGTTTTAACACCATATTGGGGATTGACATTTTTTGCAAATACAATTATTGAACGGTTTAAGTATAACGATCGTTTAGCCAAATTAAAGAAAGATGAAGCTAACAATTTTATTGACTTGTACCACCCAGTCAGATCGAGATCTAGACGTCCCAGTGCCGATGAAAATTCTCATGATTTATTCACCAATAATAATGACCGGGTCTATGATCAAAAAGAAAGTCTTGTCGAGAACCTTTATGGAGCAATTAACTACGAAGTTGTGGAAAATGAAAATGAGCTCGTGAATAATAGTGACAAAATGAATCTTTCCCCATATCAAAAAGCTATTGTGACCAACCTAAATAGTTTGTCTTGGACCAAACATCCAATTATTATTAGGCAGACCAAGTCCACCCATGCGGCTAGTATTCACAGATACGATGATCCAGGCTTCGAAGAAGGAAAGGTGGTTGTCAAACATTTTGTGGATAATTCATTTGCTTTCAGTTAAATTGTTATGTATTGTTAGATTGCTTAGATTGTTTAGATAAGGTAGAAATTAGGTTATGAAGTAAAACAGATTATATAGAGCAAATGTGTAGCTATAACATCACAGATTCATATATTATTACATAGACTGCTTATCAATTAACATTGTTCGAATTGAAATATTAAACTAAAAGTGATGTTGAAACAATTCGTCCTTGAATTAAGTATTACTACTTGTACATCTAAATCAATTCGACGTAGTTGGCTGGGAAAATACCAGTTTTACCATTATTTCTGCCTGTCCACCAATCATCCACAGTCTCAGACTTTTGTATAATATCTATAACATCACCCTTCTTGAAAGGCAAATCGCCTCCTTGTTCACCTTTGAAGGTGTACAAAGCGATTGCTTGTGATGAGTTGGCTTTTGCGGCCCCTCCAAAATTAGGTTTTGAAGAAGAAGGTGGTCTTATTGGACTTGAGTTATTGATTCTGGTACTGGCCATCCGTGAATTCAATCTGTCAACATCATTGTCTCGTCTTCTATTATTATCATACACATCATCTTCCCAACCCGATTTGTTTGAATACGATGTGTTTCTCGTGGAGGCACTGTTAGTGTTTCGATGGCTACTAGTGCCATAATCGTCATCATCAGACTCATCAGAGTAATAATTGTTGGTTCTTCGGCTATTAGACCTCTGTCTTCTTGGTGAAGTTGACGTACTATCAGAAAAGTCGTCGGGAATATCATCGTAATAGTCATCATCGTCGTCCATTAATCTATTACTGAAAACTCGAGAGTCCAATACTCTCATTAATGGATCTGCGCCTGGAGGTGGATCAACTTGACCAGCCAAAATGTTCCTTGCTTTACAATTGGACCCATAAAACTTTCTATTGGCTTCTCTTCTTTCCACAATAGCTGAACCTTCTAAGGAAATACCAGCAAATAAACCTTTGGTCTTCGAATACGAAAACACCGCCGACGCCGATTTCAACGAAGCTGTACCTGCTGCTTCAGCGTTTCTACCCAAGGGACCTGCAGCTACAGAGACATTACCACCAAGGGTGATTGACCCCAATTGAGCAAACGAATCGACGGCTGATTTCGAGTTCAAGATAAACACGAAATCGGTCAATTCGGCCCCAATTTGACCTCCGACACCAGCACCCGCAGTGGCGATTGCCGATGGTGCCGACCAGGAGCCGTCAGGCAATCTTGCCACAATCACACCCGAACCAGCTCTACCTGAGAAAATGAACCCTGCTTTCAACACGGTTATGATGGCTAAACCTTTAGCATTTTTAAGCACAGATGGGGGGATGACTTGATCAGCACCAATGAATTGATTTGGCTTGATGAAAGATGCAAGCACCTTGGCAGCTTTTCTATGAACAGTTAGTAATTAGAATATCAAATGAAATTTCTCCCTGAAAGTTTGTACATACTTAGATTCGCTTCGTAAACTTCTTGGTATAGGGTTATTGATACCCATATTGCACTGTATGTATTAATTTAAAGAAGAGTGGTATAATTATTTCAGCCAAGATCTTGATTGTATGCTCACATCATTTTTCCCGTGCCTCCCTTTGATAAATTTCAACTGGAGAAATTTCCCAAAGAAAGAACAAAGAAATTGTTACTAAGCAGATAATATAGAAAGTGGAGTCATAGATATCAATGTATCTATGTATGTAATTAGGGTCCAACAAAAAATTAGGCAAAAATAAAAGCTTCCCCACCAGGAGTCGAACCTGGAATCTTCTGGTTTCCTAGAAGTGGTACGAAAATCGTAGCCAGACGCCTTGACCATTGGGCCATGAGGAACGAAGCTTAATTTGTAAAAACTTGAATGCAAGCGAGATAGAAAGATAGAAAGTGGAAATTTTTAAAATTTTGATTACTAAATATATATTGGATAACCAAGGTTTATTTAATGCTTAGTATAACATGTGTGGCTTTAAAAGTTCCTTTTTTATAAAAGGTTTGTATATAATTAAATCAAACTTAAATAGGAGATGATTGAATTAGATAGAACAAACAAAATTGAAGAATTAGATTTATTTTACTTGTAATAATAGTTATTCTGCAGTTTTATGAATAGAATATTGACAGTGTGTAAGTATTTGTATGGTTTATACTGGTTTATATTCAATGGTTCTAGTTTGTTTAAAGTTGTTCAACAATTGACAATGAGAAACAAGTAGGTTACATTTTGTATTGAAGATAATCTACATCTCAAATGGTTAATTAGAACTATGTACATAATATAGGATACAATTTTTAATCAATATTAAACCTTTTTGAAGGATAGTTAAATGTGGTATGATATTTAGATGTGGAACTTTTTTATTAAGGATTCTTTAAAGGTATATCAAAGTTTAAGCTATTTCATGTTGATTAAATTAATAATCAGTCAAATTCAATCAGCAGTGAATTTCAAGGATTTTTCATGGTGAATCTTAATCATTATATTTTCTACAGATTTTGCAAAATATAAGAAAAGAGAACCAATACAAAAAATTGCAATTTTTGTTAAATACAATTAAACAATACCAGAGTATAAATAATTATACACGAATAGCTACAAGGGTATATAATTTACCTGATTCGACCCTCCCAATTTACCATATTTCCAATTTCAAAATTTCCCCGTTCGAACCCCAGGTGGTACCATTCACCAAATTGATCAAATACTTGATAGTAATGCAATTAATGGAATTAATGGAATTAATGGAATTCAAGTGTTGGGAATATCACTAGGAGTAGAAAATCTAGATAAAATGATGCCCTCTCCCTATCTAAGCTCTACATGAATATTTAATTTTGCATTGTAATAACAACTACAGACTCCAACGATACCAAAAGTACACACATTCTGTGCGAGAGTAAACCACTGTATATGGATTAAGCCAATGTCTACTTTTGTTACCACCTTATCTACTGTATTTCACAATCAATCTGTTTTTTTTGGCAAGATCTCAAATGGTCTCCCATCACCATTGTGGTCAACCAAAATGAGACATCTCGATGCTGATGAAAATCTTTCATTCATTTAAACATCTTCTTGTTAATAGAATACGAGGCTACGTAGCTACACCAACTGTTCAACCGTCTCTTTCGTCTTTCTTAAATTTTGATAGTTCCAAGTTTTTGCAGCTATTCAAAACAGTTTGATAGAAAAACGAGCTTACTAAATATTTCAGGTTTCTATAATACAACAAAAATCAACACAAGTGAATGATAGAGTCAGATGCGGTGTCGGTGTCATCACAGATTTCATCGACATCTTCGCAACGCCCCAAGAAATATAAATGTGATTGGGAAGGGTGCTTGAATGCATATTCTAAACCATCGTTATTGGAACAACACAAACGAACCCATACCGGAGTTAGGCCGTTCAAATGTGATTACCCTGGTTGTGAAAAGTCCTTTTTGAGGAAATCACACTTGCAAGTTCATTACATCAGTCATACAAACGAAGAAAGCAAACCATTTCATTGTGCTATATGTAATAAAGGAGTTAATACGATGCAACATCTAAAGCGACATGAAAGGACCCATGAAAAAACATTCAAATGTGACAAGTGTCACGAATCGTTTTATAAAAAACAAACCCTAACCCATCACAAATTATCTGTCCATGATAAAACGCTAACTTGTTTGGTTTGCGATAAAACGTTCTCCAGACCATACAGATTGGCTCAGCACAATGAAAAGTACCACGGAGAATCTCCAGCGTACCAATGTGACCATCCTGGCTGTTTTTCGAATTTCAAAACTTGGTCTGCTTTACGATTACATGTCAAGACAGTTCACCCCAAATTGGAATGCAAAATTTGCCACAAAAAATGTGTAGGTGTCAAAGGGTTATCTTCTCATATGCTAAGTCATGATGACGCTAAAATGGTCAAAGTTTGGAATTGCAATTACTGTGATGTGGGCAAATTTGCTAAAAAATTGGACTTGCTAGACCATTATAATAAATTTCATGATGGTAACATCCCTGAAGAGTTGTTAAAACCTAATGAAAGGGTTCAATTGCATAAATTACTAAACGGAAATGATAATTCTTTGAGTACAAAATTACTAGAACAAAATGACGAGGAAGATGTATTTGGTGATAGGCTTACAGATATTTCTGCTGACATTCCACGATCACACCGTTCGATTGAGCATTTTGAAAAATCGTTGAAAGGTAGCACAAACATCATCGGTCTACTACTGGACAATTACTCTTCAAAAAGAATCAACTGCCCAAAACCAAATTGTGAACGTTATTTCAGTCGAGATCACGATTTGAACCGTCATTTGAAATGGCATGATGAACATATGCACAAAATCGAGGCCTTCTTGAGCTCATTGAAAGCCGAAAATGAAGACGAAGTAGAAAAAGAAGAATCGGCAATTCTACCACAATTGAAGAGGAGAAAATTGACGGAAATGTATGAAAGCGATAGTAACGAAGAAGATGATGAAGAAGAAGATAACCAAGAGGATTTGGACGACCTAATAGACTTGGAGCTTCGACTGTTGACCGCAGGCGATAAATCGAGCTGAACACTGACAATTATAATTATCTACTCAAATTGTTAAGCTTATTCGATTTTCGATAGAGTCATTACATAATATTTAATCTGTTGTATATTAGTGTATTATTTAAAAATTAGAAATTATCTTGGTACCAAAGCGTATATTAATACTTTTGTCTTTTATCATAATGCCTGCCATTAGATCCATATCCATCATTTTTACGTTTATCATATGTTTTGTGACGGGATTTTGGTTCATCAAAATTGCCATCTCTATTATCTTTATCATTGTAATTGTCCCTATTCTTCGAATAGTCGTTATTCCCGTACCTACTATTGCCTCTATTATTCTGGAATCCATAATTGTTGCTTGATCTTGAAACTGGTGGTGGAGGTGGTGGAGGAGGGGGAGGAGGAGCTAAATCAGACTCTGGCGCCTTATCATAGCTATGGCGGTTATACTTCGAACTACGTGCAGACGTACTGGAACCATAACTTCTTGGGTTTGATCGACTATACTCACTTTGATCAGGCAAAGGGGTTCTCGATCGACTCTTATCTCCCCTGTGACGATCGTTTGTGGAATCTCTTTGGTTTGTGGAGTCTCTTCGGTTTGTGGAGTCTCTTCGGTTTGTGGAGTCTCTTCGGTTTGTGGAATCTCTCGAATCTCTCGAATCTCTCGAATCTCTCGAATCTCTTTGATTTGTGGAATCTCTTCGGTTTCTGGAATCTCTTTGATTTGTTGAATCCCTCTTGCTTGTTGAAGCTGCAAAATCCTTCCTTGCTTGCAACAATTTAGACTTTATATCTGCCGCTTTTCTATCGTCATTCTTCTCATTTGAAGCAGCTCTTTCATCTCTTTCCCTGGCTGTACCATTATCCTTGTTACCCAGAGCTTTCTCACTATTTTGTGTAGATTTCGATTTATCAATTTCGGAATCTTCAGTCGTATTCTTAACTGTTTCAGCTTTAGTGTCAGCGTCATCTTTTGCTTCTGAATTTGTCACAGAAAGCACAGGTTTTGCGTCTGCCGCAGTTTCGGAAGGTTGCTTATAATTTGAATAGTTATCATATCGCCCACTTGAGCCAACATTTCTTGAATCTGGTCTCAGAGTCTTACCACTTTGTTCAGAATCGTAATTTATAGCAACTTTCAACTTTCTTTGTTTTTCTTCAGCAGCTTTTGCAATCTTTGCCTCTTCGACTTTTCTCTTTTCCTCGTCTTTTTGTCGTTTTTCTTCGGCTATCTTTTCCTTTTTTTCTTTCCTTATATTCATATGTTTTTCCTTCAACTCGTCAGATAATGGAATAAAGTCCCATAAGTGAACCCACCCATTTGACCTTGATTTAAGATGTCCCATTAAAGCACTAGATGATAATTTCAAGTCATCTCTTTCTTCGGTTGCAATTATATTCTGAATCAATTCAGCGAATTTTTCACAATGGTCCTCAACATTTGGATATATACCAATGACATTCTTTAAAAATGTGATTGCATTTCGGCGACACATATACTCTTCTGCAATCAAAGCATCTCCAATATCCTCGATAATCATATCATGATAACCGTATAACGTGGTACGATAGTCGTCATATGTCAAAGCGTCACCGGCACTATCTGTCAAGCTCAAAGCTTCGTTGGTTGCTTGCTTATTGAATTCAGATTCTGTTGCCCAATTGTACAAGCGTCCTAAAACTTCAGAAAAGAACAACCCAAGGTTTTCCGCCTCTGTAGTAGTGGATGTAAATAATGTTGCAAATAAAATTTTGCTCTTGATCAATTTATCTAGTAAATTAATCAATGAGAAGTTCTTCGCGTTAAGCTCGTGCAATTTAAATAAAAATCTTCCACAATACAATGCGTCAAACGACGAATGAATGGCTCTTGGTAAAATGCAATATTGTAAGAAATATTGCATACTGTCTTGGACAGAAGCATTTTCCTCAAACCAACTCTTGGATTCTTCTCTTAAGCGTGAATCAATTAATGTATCATGCTCCAAATGTCTCTCCTTGTCTTGTGGAAGTTGGCTTACAAATTCTTCATTAGTCCTAAAATCAGATTTCAACTTCTCTATAGCAGACCTTGTCATATTCTTATCTCTAGAGCTTGAAGAAATTGCGTCCTTTAAACTCTTTGTGCTAGCTTTCAATTTGGTAAGCTCGGATTCGTACAATTCATCCGAGTAGTTTATGTCATATAAAGACAAATACCAAAATGTGGTAAATAATTCAGATGTAATATTTTGAAGAATTATTGGCGAGAGAATATCAGGAAGATTTTCCTTCAAATTTAATAATTTGTCACTAGCATCAGATCTTTTAGACAATATAGGACGCCATATATCAAATGCGATTTGAATGGGGACTTGATATTCGGTGCAAAGCTCAGAAATTGATAATAAATTCTCTTCTAGTTGTTCTTGAGTTCCAAAGAAAGTAACTAACGTTGTAAACAAATTAATTACCGCGTCTAATTCATCATTTTTGTTTGCAAGAACCTTTAAATGTTCCGATTCGTCACTTTGGTTGAATTCTTGTTTGATTTGGCTTAAAAGTACCAAGAATTCATTAATTGCATTCATCTCCACAAAAGTTTTGACCAATATTGATCCTGGTTTCATCCTTGTATACCTGACATCTGATATAACTCTATATACAACCTTTTGAAGCGAAGAACCACAGTTTATCATATCAATTTGATGTAAGGTTAAATTAGTAATTGATTGCATTCCACCCATCGATGATAGAATCTCTTTCAATACAATAAGACCCATTCTATCCCCACTGTGGAACGATTTCAACAAGAATTCTAGTATGGTCTTGATATCAATAGCATTTGGATAACGTTGGCAAATTTTACCAATGAATGATGCCAACGATTGAATCCATTGTCGATCAAAAATACCATTAGCTTGAACGCTGGCCCGCCCAGTAACCGTGAGTCTGATTAAGATAGCGACTGTAAGTGTGTCCCAGCCATAACTATTGAAATATCTAGCAGTTTCTACTACCAATGAATTTAAATTATCATAACTTTCAATCTGTTGCAAAATTGTTAATAAACAAGGTAATGGATTAGAGAAACTAATTTTCGCAAGTCTCCTCATCATTGGTCTCACGTTTTCTTTGGACAATCGCTTTAAAATATCTTTGGTTGACTTTTCTGCTTTATTATAAGCGATTCTTACACGAGGGTTATTTTTGGCTAATAACTGATATAATTCTCCATAGACACTGAACCTTTCCTCAACAGAGTAAAACGATAATATTGAATATGCTTTTTCAATAGCAATTGAGTTTTCTTCAATCACGCACATGGCTGGGAAGATGAAATTTCTAAAGTAATGAAACCATTCTTGTTTTAAGTCTTCATTAGCCTGATTCTTTTTAAGATCGTCATGACCAATTTCGCAAATTTTTATAAACAATTCCAAATTAGATGATAAATTTGTGCCAATAAATTTGACAAAATCTTTTGAAGTTTGAAACAATTGTTGAATTGAGTTTACTTGGGGTAAATTCTCATTCCAAGACGTATAAAAGAAGATGAATTTTTTTGCACCGTAACCTTTAATCGTTGGATTAAAACTTAAAAGTTCTGTAAAATCTTGGGTCTCATAATGAACATGATTCTGAGGTCTTGTAAAGCAGACTTTCCTTGGAGTTTGAAAATCAAGTAATTCCTCGTTTGTGAATGGTTTGATTTGATTGTACAACGGTTGAACCATTGAATCATACAAACGAGTCATTAATTGGGGAATGTCATCATCAACATATGCAAGAAATGGATAATTTGTCAATATAAAAACCGATGGCCAGTAAGCACCACAGCATAATAATGCTCTCAACAATTGGTATTTCATATTATATTTCAATTTTTTCTCAAACTCTTCATCTTCATTTACAGGTTCTTGACTTTTTTTAGTTTGAACTTTCGAATCTTCTTCTTCATCGTCTAATAACGGGGCCGCTAAGGCCAATGCATTAGCTCCAGCTTTGGAGACTTTATCATTCAAACGTTTGTTGTATAATTTTTCCAAACTTTCCATTTCAGACTCATTTGGTTTCAAATATTTATAGAGAGAACCAAAGGAAATGAAACCTTCTTTAATCAAGCAAGCAATTAATATCTTGAAAGTCTCTGGCAAGTCTTTATCATCCTGGTATTTCAATAATTTCAACCCCAATATTTTAGCGGCATTCTCATTGCCACCATTGTTTAAATTGGCCAAACTTGAAACATCCCCATCAACTGCAGGCCACCATCTCGACTTTCGCAATAATTTAAACGCAAACTCGTGTCTAGGTACAAATGCAGCAGCGTAAACTTCCAATAAAAGGTCCAAGCATTTATTTGGATCTAAAGAATAATGACCAATTAGGGTTTCTATAATGGAGACAGCATAATTAATCTGATAGTCAGTATCTTCACTTTTAAAAATTTCGTAAAGTTCAACCACAAATTTAGCAAAACCTTCTGATTCTTCATGAAACAAGTTAAATTTCTTTTGAGTATAGAATTCATCACGCTTCTTTATATTTAAAGATTTTATTAAAGATTGCTTAGGGACTAAAGTCAGATCTTTTAAAGAGTCTGAACTGATATAACTAGCAATTGTAGAAACTTTAATAGAATCTTTCTTAATAATTAATTGCAACAATGAATCAATTTTGGGAGTTATAGGTAATACATCGATGACTTGACAAAATATTTTAGCCAGCGTATCGTTTTTAACACCATTTATTAAGAATTGGACCACATGGTCCAATTCTATTTTATCATCCTGATAAGCTAATAAGATCTCGGTAAATAATTGAGAAATGGTAGCTTCCTGTTGTAAAATAGACTGATCAGGTATTTCCAACACTTCCAACAATTGCTCCCCTCCAGCACCACCGAAGTCAGCTATTAGCTCTTCAGTTAGGTACATATTGCTGGTCATGGTTATGTAAAATCCTATTCTATAGTATTAAGATCATTTTACAACATTGGCTGTTTAATCAACTTTTCATCAATCACATGATTTAAAATCACTTTTTTTTTTTTTTTTTATTACATGCATATATTGAAAATAACCTATAAATATCTAAAATTGTACTTTAAATTTACCA
>JAXQKE010000474.1:0-15239 GCA_037042355.1 Candida sp. Y128-05E
ATCCGTGCCTCAAGCGTGTAAAGATCCGTGCCTCAAGCGTGTAAAGATCCGTGCCTCAAGCGTGTAAAGATCCGTGCTGGCCGATTGCGAAGGTGTCAAGAACTTAAAACCTTTTTAAGAATTTTATATTTCACTAATTAGGTATATTACACGCATACGTCGTAAAACTATGACATCTCGTATATATACAAAACCTTATTTATCCCCTTCTATCCGAGCCTTTTGTGGTGTGCATATTATATCCGCGCTCTCCCCGGCAGAAAGCTAAACAACCACTACGCCACAGACAAGATTTGCGGCCGCTCCTCGGTTTCGATTCCCAGATCTGCCGGGATGTTTTTACCTACTTCTTGCTCAATATTAGTTCAATTGATGATTAACTAAAATCACCCATATATATTCATATGTAATTGTCGTCTATATCAATGTCATCGTCTTTGTTGCTCTTTTAAATTTATTATTATTTATTGTCCACATATCTCCAAAACTTTTCTGAATTCTTTCAAATATTGTTGAAAGTTAGAATTTTTCAAATTTATGGTACTAGCTGAAAATTAATGGGATTATACCTGCTTATAACCCATATGCACTTCAGTGATTATATGTAAATAGATCGAATACATCCTTATTTTCCTTCATCAACCCTCTTGAAAGAAATCAATTGTTGCTCTAGCTGCTCGATCTTCTGCTTGCCAATAGTACTCATATGAATAGTTTGATGACAATTTTATTCAAGCCTATATGTATTCTTTGACATTAGCATTGTGTACTCGACCTCTGTCATTATCCTCGGCTAGAACAATCTGCCTCTGGATGTAACTGCCTGGGCTATCTATAGTTCAACGATAGTTCACTAATCATTTCTTGAAAACTACAGATAAAGTTCAAATAAAATAATGTTAATATACATATATAATTCATAAACGTTAAAATAAATAATATTGGGTATTGTGTAAAATATTGAACCGAAATCGAAATGAATACAACTAAATGTGATAAACACTTGCGAAATGTAAAAAAATTCGACCGAAAGTTTGGATTTCTAGTCCTGTGAAAATAATTAATGGGTATAAATTGATGAGCAGCTACTAATTTAGCTTTGTACTCGCAGTATAGATAGACTATACTTTTGTGAAAGTGACTGTAGCAGTAACTGCTTCGGTAACGGTAACAGTAGCAGCAGCATCAGTGACTGTGATAGTCGATGGAACACAACATCCAGCATCACAACTAAGAGATGGAGTAACACTGGAGGTCACCAATGTTGATGAGGTAACCACGATTGATGACAGACTTGGGGTGGCAGAAGTAACAACAGGTGCAGACGATGAAGGTGTCGCACTAGGAGTAACAGTTGCACACGAGGTCGTTGTCTTAGTATAGCAATGGCCATAGATTGTAGTCTCAAATGAAATAGTTTCACAACTGGTACTTGGTGTAACTGATGATGAAACAACTGGAGATGATACAACTGGAGATGATACAACTGGAGATGATACAACTGGAGATGAAACAACTGGAGATGAAACAACTGGAGATGAAACAACTGGAGACGATACAACTGGTGTAGATGACGATCTTCCTAATGAGCAAGTAACACTTGTCTTTGTTTTAATTGTCCCGTCAACGTATGTCTCATAAACAGTAGTGGTACATACTCCACTGGTGAAGGTCGTAATACCATGAGTGGAAGATGGAGGAGCAGTTGATGATACAACAGGTGATGAAACGACTGGGGATGATTCAACTGGAGATGAGACCACAGGTGATGATACAACTGGAGATGATTCAACTGGGGATGATTCGACTGGTGAGGAAACAACTGGAGAAGAAACAACAGGTGACGATTCAACAGGTGACGAAACAACTGGAGATGAAACAACTGGAGAAGATTCGACTGGAGAAGAAACAACAGGTGACGATTCAACAGGTGACGAAACAACTGGGGATGAAACAACTGGAGATGAAACCACAGGTGAAGATTCAACTGGAGATGAGACCACAGGAGATGATTCAACAGGAGATGATACTGGTGGCTCAGATGAAGTCACTGGGACACATGAGGTAGTAGTCTTAGTGTGACATTTACCTCTAATAGTGGTCTCGTAAGTGATTGTTTCACAAGTAACCGATCCAGAAGTAATTGGTTTAGATGATGATTCAACTGGGGATGAAATAGCAGAAGATGATTCAACTGGGGATGAAATAGCAGAAGATGATTCAACTGGGGATGATTCAACAGGAGAAGAGACCACAGGTGATGAAACAACAGGTGAAGAAACAACTGGAGAAGATTCGACTGGTTTAGATGATGACTCAACTGGAGAAGAAACAACTGGAGAAGAAACAACTGGAGAAGATTCGACTGGTTTAGATGATGAGTCAACTGGAGATGAGACCACAGGAGAAGATTCAACCGGGGAGGAAACAACTGGAGATGAAACGACTGGAGACGAAACAACAGGTGAAGAAACAACTGAAGATGATACTGGTGGCTCAGATGAAGTTACTGGAACACACGAGGTAGTAGTCTTAGTGTGACATTTACCTTTAATAGTGGTTTCGTAAGTGATTGTTTCACAAGTAACCGATCCAGAAGTAACTGGTTTAGACGATGATTCAACAGGAGATGATTCAACTGGAGAAGAAACAACAGGTGACGATTCAACAGGAGATGATTCGACTGGAGATGAAACAACAGGAGATGAAACTGGAGATGAGACCACAGGAGAAGATTCAACCGGGGAGGAAACAACTGGAGATGAAACCACTGGAGACGAAACAACAGGTGAAGAAACAACTGAAGATGATACTGGTGGCTCAGATGAAGTTACTGGAACACACGAGGTAGTAGTCTTAGTGTGACATTTACCTCTAATAGTGGTTTCGTAAGTGATTGTTTCACAAGTAACCGATCCAGAAGTAACTGGTTTAGACGATGATTCAACAGGAGATGATTCAACTGGAGAAGAAACAACAGGAGATGAAACTGGAGATGAGACCACAGGTGATGATTCAACTGGTGAAGAAACAACTGGTGACGAGACCACTGGAGATGAGACCACAGGAGATGAGACCACTGGAGATGATACAACTGGAGATGATACTGGTGGCTCAGATGAAGTCACTGGGACACATGAGGTAGTAGTCTTAGTGTGACATTTACCTCTAATAGTGGTTTCGTAAGTGATTGTTTCACAAGTAACCGATCCAGAAGTAACTGGTTTAGACGATGATTCAACAGGAGATGATTCAACTGGAGAAGAAACAACAGGTGACGATTCAACAGGAGATGATTCGACTGGAGATGAAACAACAGGAGATGAAACTGGAGATGAGACCACAGGAGAAGATTCAACCGGGGAGGAAACAACAGGAGATGAAACAACAGGTGAAGAAACAACTGGAGAAGATTCGACTGGTTTAGATGATGATTCAACTGGAGATGAAACGACAGGAGATGAGACCACTGGGGATGATTCAACTGGGGATGATTCAACTGGGGATGATTCAACTGGAGATGATTCAACTGGAGATGATTCAACTGGAGATGAGACCACTGGAGATGACACAACTGGTGACGAGACAACAGGTGATGATTCGATTGGAGATGAACTCACTGGAACACATGAAGTAGTGGTCTGGGTGTGACATTTACCGTAAATAGTTGTTTCATAAGTGATAGTTTCACATGTAACCGATCCAGAAGTAACTGGTTTAGATGATGATTCGACCGGAGAAGAAACAACTGGGGAGGAAACAACTGGAGTTGAAACAACAGGAGATGATTCGACTGGTGAGGAAACAACTGGGGAGGAAACAACTGGAGATGAAACAACTGGAGATGAAACAACTGGGGATGATTCGACTGGTGAGGAAACAACTGGAGATGACACCACTGGAGATGACACAACTGGTGACGAGACAACAGGTGATGATTCGATTGGAGATGAACTCACTGGAACACATGAAGTAGTGGTCTTGGTGTGACATTTACCGTAAATAGTTGTTTCGTAAGTGATAGTTTCACAAGTAACCGGTTCCGAGGTAACTGGTTTAGATGATGATTCAACTGGGGATGAGACAACTGGAGATGAAACAACAGGAGATGAAGCTACTGGTGAAGATACAACATCAGATGATGTTGGTTCACAGATAGTAGTAGTTTTTGTATAGCATTTTCCATAGATTGTAGTTTCATAGGTACTAGTTTTACAATCAACAGAACCTGATGAAACTGGTGTGGTAGATGATTCTACTGGTGTTGTTGATGGCTGTAAATCCGTGGTACTGCATACAGTGGTAGTATAAGTTTTGCAGCCACCCCACCAGTTGTCAACAGTATAAGTAGACTCAGTACAAGTCTCTGCTGGACCTGGTGTAGTCTTGGAAGTAGTGTCAACAGTGGAAGTCTGGGAAGTGGTATCATCTGTCTTATCACATGTCACAGTAGTAGTCTCAGTAGATAAAGCAGTAGTATCAATTGGCAAGTTAGGCGAGCAAGTACTAGTACCACCATCTTTGGTAACAGTAACAGTAACAGTAGCACATGGGATGGTGTATTTGGGTTTACCACCACCACCATGATGTCTACCTGGTGTAGCAGTTACTGTTGTTAGAAGCAACGCAGCTTGAACAAAAATGGATGTCTTAGACCACAACATATTGTAACTGATATTATAGAATTAGAAAGGATTAGTTTCTTGAACGGAAGTAAGTCACTTATATAGCTTCAAGAATTAGGAGCAACCCTTGGTTAATAATAATCATAATAATAATAATCCTTTTAGGGTTCAATTAAGCATTAGTCTTTGAAACCATCAATAATAATTACATGATATTTTCCTTTTAATCTGTTTGCAGATTGTGTGTTCTTTGCATATTCGGCTAAATATAGCATCCACCTGCGTCGCTTCGACTAGACGGAGAAGTAGTCTAAAACCTAGAAGAGATTGCCATATTTTATGTTACCATTGAAAATTATATTCAAAGCAACATACCTTGTAACCATCCAATCTCTTGGTGATCTATGATGGCGAGCTCTATCTAAAATATCAATTGATATCCCTCAACGATGAATCCGTTGCTAGAAGTTTGCGGCGAAATAATCGCTTACTATTTTGTTTCTTGATGCATCGATTCACCACTGAATTCCTTTGTGCCTCAATTTCATGCGGTCTGGGTGATCCTTTGGGTGATGGGGATGCGTTTGGTGTTTACTTTATCTTCAAATACTTCTTTCGTTTTCTATTTAGCTTTCTTGAGGCGACAATGAGAGATTTCATCAATCCTAGATCGCTGCAGTTTAAGGAGAGATAGGCGCACCAAAGGTGCTTTTGGGGTCTTAGCGACAGAAATACCACAGTTACCGTAAGCTTAGGCAAAATGGAGGTTCCATTTATTTAGGCTAAGCTCGGCATAATAGAATTGCACCCTTAGTTAGGAACACTTTGATCATTTCGAGTAATAGAAAATATCGTATATATAGTTTTTAAAATATGCAATAGAACTCCCTACTCTTCATCACCTTCTTTAAGACCGACGGATTTGATGCATCCTTTTGTTGGGAATAATGGAAACCCGCTACATGGAATGTGGGACCATGATGGAAACACACAGAGAATGTGGGACAATAAAAGAATTAGACGAGAGACGCAAACGTGTGATAATTCAGAGATAAAGAAATTGAGTATTTCAATGTATACGTTCTAAATTAATTATGATAGTTCATTAAAGTTCGAGTCATTAAGGTACAGGGAAATTATTCTCTACTCCTTCCAATTGTTCAATAGCTTGCTAATTTAATGAACTGTTTTCACTTTATTGATCCCAATAATACAATCTGATAATCAAGATTTATGAAAATTTTACAGACAATTCTTCGCAAGTCACCAATCGGGAACAGAAATTGTTTTACTTTGGTATCCTTATCCTGATTGCCTTTCTGTTAATGTTTACCTCATTTCTGTATTTGTATCAGTGAAGATCACCCGATTTTCCTGTAAGTTACATAATGTTTCGGCTATAAGTCAGACTTCGCATAATAGGCAGTAGAAGGCATCTATCTGGGCGCAATGACGGACAGGTACTTATTTCGTCCCTAGAACACATGGCGGATATTTCAGAATCAGTGCGGAATACACCCAGATATATTGTTGTTGGTTTTGTGAAAATTTATTGCATTATAATCGTAAAATCTCGATATAAAATACTATTCTTGAGGTTGATTTTAGTGCAGGTCGAACTAGCCGAATTTTAGCCTTGATTTGTCAGAATAGCCTCGTTTTCTACAAATTATTTCCTATTAGTACTAAATATTGATTTATTATTTTACTGATACCCTCTTATTATCATCGTCTATTACTAGAAAATTTTAACTTTGTTCATATCATCTAATATTCAATCTTACTTATCTTACTTATGATAGATTAATTAATTGCATCGATCACCAACTGAATTCTTTTGCAATCGAGGTAATTCAACTAATTCCTTTAGATTTTTACTAAAGCGATAGGATTGATGCTCTAATGGGATAGGCAGTAACTTTTTTGTACAGTAAGCCTCGATTCGCAACTTGCATAAAAGTTTATTTATTAAAAAAGGTACAAAGGGGACTATTCGGGATAACTGATTTGAGTAGGGAGAAATAGTTAAGCAACCCTGGCAAGTGAATAATATCATATGGTTTCGGATGATGCAATAACGACAATAATTGTGAAATTAATTCTTAATGGGTATCGCTTAGATTTTGATGGATAAACTGCGTTTCGTCTAAAAAAGGGCAGATATTAACATAAAGCGCAAAGGCACGAATATGCAGATGAGGCAAATTTCAAGATGACGAAACAGCGAAATATCACCGAGGGGGTCTTGGGTTTATTATAGCAAGAATTAAATAAACCAGACCAAAAGGCAATGTTGTCGGGAGCTGAGATCAATAGAACCTAAACAAGAAAGTTATTTAGAAGTATATACTTTGGATAACCGACAATAATTTTGAATTGTCGCCGACGATTTATATGGCAAAGCATTGCTTACACATTTACCTCGATCCAATTGTTACATTTCTTTTGTTCTTTATTATGGTTTTCGTATTGTTTGTTGAATAATATTACATCAGGGCGCTATTTCGATTTTAGCGCCTGAAATAAAAAATTCCAGAAATGTGTAATTAAAGGAAGTCGGTACGACTAGCGAACGGGTCACAACCACAGCTTTCAACACTTTCGTTCAATTTCTGGGCATAAACTTTAAGGAAGACTTACTTTTCTATTCACTTTGAGATATTTGAAAGTTGAACCAAATCAATAACGGTAAAATGGGTTTTTCTAGATGGTAACAAACCACATCATGATTCTATATTAATTATGACTCACGATTATATATCTCTCATTTAACTAATCAATTAAATTGTACATTATGTATAATTTAATTCAAGCTTATAGTTTAGTTTAAGATAGCTAAACCACAGGATTAGCCAAAAGTATATCACCACTAGAAAGTGTGGGTTTTAAGCTTCCTCTCTAGAATGTATAGAGAAAAATGTATTAAAACTCAACTAGTTATACAGCTACTTACGTCAACATATATTGAATCGACTAAATATGTGTAAAATAAAAGAATACTTGATGATATGGGACTCGAAATGAGGACTTCACAAATTGTTTCTTTTAAAGATGAAAAATGCTAGTGTACTACGTATCAAGTTGCTTATCATGATTTAAATTATCCCAGGAAGCAAATGACTCAACACCTATGAATAATGATAAATGTTTCTATATTACGGGTATAGGGTACTTGTATCGAGTGAGTGACTATATTTAGCACGTTTGTACAAAATGAGTAAGGGAAGTAGAAGCAAACGTAGATTATCAAGGCACTAGTGTACTCTATAGTAGCAGCAAGTGGCTCATAAAGTTTTTACTTGATAATCAGAAATGTGTAAATTTTCGACAATAAATCCTACAAAGCTAGGTAACGATCAGAACACAAAAAACAAAGACAGAAAGCGCCTAAAGGAACCAAGGCAATGGGAATCATGGAAAAGAGATCTTAAAAAAGAATTGTCCACCGTGAGATGATAATTCTCATCAAATAGATTGAAGATAAAACAAAACCATTACCACGTTTAAGTCAAGCAAAAAATATTAGTTTTTGTCACAAGGTAGTACAACATATGATATCCAAAGTGAAGTACCCAACGTGCAAACATCAGAGTCAAAACCAAGTTAATGCAAATATAATCAATCAATGAAAATACATTCCACATCAAATGCGATAATGCGGCTTAAACAAAAATAAACGGCAATATACATTTCTGGCCAATAAAAAACAACTAGACACCAGCTAAAGTAACACTTTCAATCATAGGTTCTAGTTTCCACGAAAGCATCATCTTATCCACCGAACAACTATATCCCCCATTTCAGTTGCAAGGTGTAAAAACTCCCCCACTAATAAGATTTCTGACAGATCTCCGAGTTCGTCCATTGTTTACAAAATTAGCGCACTCGACAATGGGTATCGCGTATTATTATCTATATAGATTAAGATACTAAACGGTGGGATACTCGTGCTCTCTAATAATAGTAGATTACATCATACAAATTAATAATTGTAGTTCACATACAATACAAATTGTAATCTCTTGTACCCATTTGTTTTGAGGTGATATCATTTTCTATTTATAGTATCTTTGTAAGAGATGAGGTCATGAGTGGATTAAGGCACCAAAGAAACTGATTCTGGTTTGAGTTTAGTGGCATCGTGGTTACTTGTTAGCAGTGGCATGTTATCTGTGGATACTGTTATTGCTGCAAACGGTATAGTTGCCGTACTCCGACCGTGTTTTTTATAAACGTGTTTGCATGACGCGATGCGATTGGAAGTGGGTGTAGAATTTAAACAGAGTGGTGGTGCGTCTTCTGTCCGGCATTTGTTCATCCTGTGCCTGATTATTTTATTTTCTGATGAGCGCCGCTTTTAAAAAGAACACGTTATCATCCTGCATGTAAAATGGGCGACTTATAAAAATAATCAACATTTTCCACAACTTGAAATTTATATTCTTTGAACACACACAACAACACATTATGAAAGGATTAATTTTAGTAGGAGGTTATGGTACCAGATTAAGACCATTAACATTGACTGTACCAAAGCCATTGGTTGAATTTGGTAACAGACCAATGATTTTACATCAAATCGAAGCTTTAGCTGCTGCTGGTGTCACTGATATCGTCTTGGCTGTTAACTATAGACCAGAAGTCATGGTTGACACCTTGAAGAAATACGAAGCTGAATACGGTGTTTCCATCACTTTCTCTGTTGAAGAAGAACCTTTGGGAACTGCTGGTCCATTAAAATTAGCTGAAAAAATCTTGAAAAAAGATAAATCGCCATTTTTCGTCTTGAACTCTGACGTTATCTGTGAATATCCATTCGAAGAATTAGCTAAATTCCACTTAGCTCACGGTGGTCAAGGTACCATTGTTGCTACCAAGGTTGATGAACCAAGTAAATACGGTGTCATTGTCCATGACAGAGACACTGCCAACTTAATTGACAGATTCGTCGAAAAACCAGTTGAATTTGTCGGTAACAGAATTAACGCCGGTTTATATATCTTAAACCCAGAAGTTATTGATTTAATTGACATGAAACCAACTTCGATTGAAAAAGAAACTTTCCCAATTTTAGTTGAACAAAAATCATTATACTCTTTCGATTTAGAAGGTTTCTGGATGGATGTTGGTCAACCAAAAGATTTCTTAGCTGGTAATGCTCTTTACTTGCAATCTGTAGAAAGAAAATCTCCAGAAAAATTATCTAAAGAAAAATTCGTTCATCCAAAAGGACGTGTTTTGATTGACCCAACTGCTAAAATTCATTCATCTGCTTTAATTGGTCCTAACGTTACTATCGGTCCAAATGTTGTTGTTGGTGAAGGTGCTAGAATCCAAGGTTCCGTCTTGTTAGCTAACTCTGAAGTTAAAGACCACGCTTTAGTCAAAGATACTATTGTTGGTTGGAACTCTAGAATTGGTAAATGGGCCAGAACCGAAGGTTGTACCGTTTTAGGTGACGACGTTGAAGTCAAAAACGAAATTTATGTCAATGGTGCTAAAGTCTTACCTCATAAAAGTATTTCAGCTAATGTCCAAACTGAAAGTATTATTATGTAGATTGATTTTATCTTAAATAACAATTTTTATACAAGAACAAAAACGATTGCATGATATTTATATTGGTTTATAATTTTCATACTATATAGAAATCAATGTATTATTAGAACTAACATTTATTCTTTTCTATTTACATCTTGATCAATCTATGTACAGTTAAACGAATTTCAATTTCTATGACGCTTATAATGAGACGAATCCATTCACACAGCTGTCTCTCAATGGTCCACTTAATGGTTTCTTACCACTTAAATATTGCAACAATAATACATTGGAGACCAATGGTTCATTGACAGTACCTAAATCTGTAGCTTTGCCATTCGATGTATTTTCATAACTAAGGGTCATTTTACCATCTTTTGAAGTTTGCAACAACATGACGTGATTCTTTGGCACGGTACCTCTTCTAAGCTGGAAGATAGTACGTAATTCTTCTAAACCTTGACCAACTTCATCACGATGTTCTTTAGCTTTAGGATGGGCCAAGATAGATTTGATGAAACCATCTTTCATATGGTTATAATCGGTATTTCTCACTGGACAGATTCTCACAGCAAATCTAATGCCATTTTCCAACAAATCATTAACAACTATTGTGGATTGCTCGGGATCCTGCAAGTGTTGTTGTAAACCTACATATTTGGCCATGATCTTCTTGGCTTGTTCTCTATCTTCTTTAGCAATATAAACACCAACAGCATAAACCTTGAAACCAACAAAAGTAACACTTCTAACTCCAAAACCAAGGAGTTCATAATCGGTAGCGACCTTTTCATTCTTTTTGAGGGAGAATGCGAATGGATCTACACTTGAGTCCACTTCAACTGATTCTATAGTATCGTTGACATTAGCATCGTTTTGAATGGTATTAGCGTAACACATTGATCCAATAGTCAATGCAGTAGCCCCTGCAAATTTAAAAGCAAGTAAATTACGTTTAGGTAAAGCATTGATTTTAGTTGAGAGCTGACGAACAGCTGGAGTTCTAATTACTCTGAAGGAGTTTCTTAAAGCCAATTTGAACATAATTGATGTTTATTATACCAACGTTCTTACATTTTCATATCCCGCAATTTATATGGCAGATGGTAGCGCTATACTAAATTCTATTTAATATGGTAAAAACTCTTTAACAATAAATATATATGAAATTACCAATAGAAGCTCAGTAAGTATAAAACTCTTTAAGTTATAGATTTGATTTTAGCAGTTGTTGCTCCTTCACTCTTTAAAGCCAAACCACTAGCTAATTGTGACTTGTATATGGATTCCCATTGATGCCATTCTTGCTCTACAGAATCAATCTCCAGACTTAGCCAATTAGGTTGTCTAGAGACCAAAGTAGCCGCCAAATACCCTAGAAGCGAATCACCAGCACCAGTGACATTTACTATCTCTAGATTTTCATTCTCTTTAGGTATTGGGAAATACTTGATAACCACTCCCATTTGTCCCGACTCGGTAATTTGACCTTGAGATGTTATGATAAATTCCGGTTTATATGGTGATGTTGTGGGGATGGAATTATAATCCTTCACAGATGTAGACAAGCTTACCACGACCAAGCCTTTATCACCAAGTTTAATCATGATATTGGGAATGTAAGGAAGCATTTGGAAAGCTTGTTGCAAGTTCCCTCGTTCCAAAAGTGGCTTCAATATTTTATGTCTGTTCGATAATGTATCAAGCTTGTTTCGAAATTGACTGTCAATTCCGAGTGTGTCGAGTAACGGAAACCAACGGTCTAAATCATCGAATTTACATGAACTATCAAATGACGCATGAATTGTTTCCAACTCGGCAACTGTAGGTGATATCATATCTATCACGTTGTTTGGGAACACATCGAGCAAAAGTCTACCTATTCTCGAAGCTTTTGCAAATGAGGTTGGTTCTATAATGGTTTTGATGTTGGAGGTATGCAAAAATGATGATATCTTGTTAGTTACTTTCGATGAAAGATTGCAATCCAAAACAATTAGTTCGGGGTCCGCTCGTTTAATTTGATCTATAATGTGGCTGGCAAAATCAGTTTCTATAATTGACATATCAGCACAAGCTACCACTAATTCCCCATCGGCTGTGTGATTGGATACATACTGGGCAGTAGCACCAGCTTCGATCAATATTCCCAGGGTATCAATTCCACTTTCCTGTAACTGATGCAACATTGATGCACCATTATAATCATCTCCCACTATTGAAACAAACCTGCTTGATTTGGTATTATCGCAGAATGGCGACTGAAGTCCATAATGACTCGCGAGATATACATTATGACCAACTCCACCAAAATGAGTTTTAATAGTTCCTGGATTTGAATCTTTCAATTTAAATTTGCTTCCCATCGAAACAATAGTATCTAATGCAATTGATCCAACAACGAGTACATTGGCTTTGTCTTTCACCTCCAATTTCGTAGTTTTCAATGGTGGTGTAAATGCTACATCTTTAGTTTGACCTTGACCCTAGAGTATTAGTATAAACTTAGATTGTTATGTTAATCAATACATACTGTTTCCAATTTTAAAAGTTCTCGGGCAATACTTGTAGCTGCTTTAGCATTATTATAGACAAAATTGACATTGCATTCGACTGATTTACCATTAGTGAGCTCAGCAATTTTGCCTAATAAGAATGGAGTCAATTGTTTCCCCGAAACACCTAGCTTCATGGCTTCTTCAGTTGCTTGTACGATAATATTTTCAATGATTGTAGAATCGAGTGCAGTTTCCTGGGGAGGTGGAATACAAATAACGTTACCTGATTGCAAATTCATTACAGTATTTTGATTATAGATTGTCGATGCAGCAGTGGCAAAGTTGTCGAATGAATATGGGGAAAGAATCCCTGATTCTCGACAGTAAAACCCGGGGACTTCAACTTTGGGTCTGGCATTATCATTGTAAGTACCTACGTATACCCCTTGAGTTTCCAAGTATTCCATAGTTAAACCAATATCTAGAATAGATTTAGGGCCAGCACACACTACCGAGACCGGTGTCCTCCCCAATTCAGTCAAGTCAGCACTCACATCCATAGTAGTCTGGCCTTCGCGATGCACTCCACCCAATCCACCAGTTGCAAACACCTTAATCCCAGCCATATGAGACAATATCATTGTCAGAGCAATGGTCGTACCACCGTTAATTCTGTGTGCCATAGTCAGCCCAATATCTCTTCGACTAACTTTGTTGACCAGCCCGCCAATCGCTTCCTCAGCGAGATATTCCAATTGCTGAGCTTCCAAACCAACGTGAGGTATACCTTTAATAAACGCACAAGTAGCAGGTATACCTCCAGCATCTCTAATAACCGTCTCTACCTTCCTAGCCATTTCCAAGTTTTGTGGAAAAGGTAAACCATGGGTAATAATAGTAGACTCCAAAGACACAATTGGTTTCAGTTTGTCCTTCAAAGCAGCCAGAATCTCTTCAGTCACCACCAACAGCAGTCTACCACTCTTAGCAGTAGACAAAAGTCGTTTCAAGAGAAGATTCATTTTCTACTGCTTGTAACCTCTGTAGAGCCTCTGGGGAAATCTGCGATGGTGGTGCGATTTGTTTGATTTGGTAGTGAAACTATGCCAATCTCATGGATCAACAAGATAAAGATAGATAAGGATGCAATTGGTAGTAGAGAGCTTAGTAAGAAGGACAGTGATGATATACTCGAAGTTTTAGAAGAACAGGAACTTCTGTTGAGCCAGATCACTTTTCAATTATTTACCAGTAGGCTCCCTCCCAAGTTGGTGAATAAAGGCTGGTTTGCGCTTGAAGCATGGTTACTTTGCAAAGATACTACTAATGAATGGGTGGATAAGATTGTTGAGTTTTTGGAGACTGCGTTGGATATTCCCAATTTCGATTGGGATTGGATCTATGGTAATGATGATTTCAGAGATAATTATTATTATAAATTACGAGTGTTAAGGGTGTTGGCTATAAAGTATCCTTCGGATACTATAACCAAGTTGATATCGTATCATATCAGCCCGCATATGCCGTGGAGTAATTTGCTGAATTCACAATTACTTGATATAAAGGTTAACACGACTGCTGATGGGTTTCATAAAATGTTAAAGCCCCATTTGATCAAGATGGATACTAAGAAAAAACTACAGGGTGGTCTTAACCCAAGATTGGGTTACGGAGGAGCAAAATCGGAAATTTTACAGGAAGATGTACGCAGTAATTGGAAAAAGGAACATGTAAAGGGAATATCGATGGTCTGGTTTTGTATGATCAAATATGATGATTGGCCCGTAGTGGTGTCGTTCATGCTTAATTTGTTCGATGATTATCAAGCAGAGTTCAAAATTCAAGCATTATACTTATTACATGAATTTATGAACCACAATCCACAAGCATTGGTAAAATCAGGGTTGAAAAATGAGTTCAAAGAAGCTATCAAGATCTGTTTGTCGTATATCCCCAATTCAACACCAGTTGACATCTCCAAGGTAATCCTCAACTTGGGGTACCTGACAATGATTCAGTTGATAAGTATACAACCCAGTCCACTCGAATACTTGGATGTGATAAACACCAACATTCTATCATCGATGTCCCATTTAACCAACAGGTCTAGTGCTGATTATCCCATATTGATAATTCTAGTAAACCAATTGACAATAATCATCAAACACCTAAAAACAGTTGTGCTTGCATCATTCACCCGAATTAGCTTTTCATTGAACCAGTTGATTACAAATCCGTACATTATCGATAATGAAGAAGGTATCAAACTCTTCCAATCATGTTTACAGTGCCAGGGCACTGTACTAGAAGAGTTCATTGAATTGGACGACAATCAAGGCAGCGAATTGATTGGAAGCTACACATTCGACTTCCTAGGCGCCTGGTTAGTGCTACTCCAGCGTATGGATAAAGCCGATATTGAAGATGACAGTCTAACAAAGACTCTTCAACTGAACTTTTCCAAGTTAGCGCAAATCAAAGATACTCAAACAATTATTGAACAAACACCAAACGTCAAAGCATGGAAACGATATATAAAAACTACTTGAAATCATACAAGTTTTGAAATAATACA
>JAXQKE010000475.1:0-15217 GCA_037042355.1 Candida sp. Y128-05E
TTAACATGTTGGAATTTGGCTAAATCCCATCTTGGGATTTTAGTAACCACGTAATCTAACGAAGGTTCGAAATTAGCCGAAGTAGTCTTGGTAACAGGATTTGGTAATTCTGGTAAAGTATGACCCAAAGCGATTTTAGCAGCAGTATAAGCTAAAGGATAACCAGTAGCTTTTGAAGCTAAAGCCGAAGATCTTGACAATCTGGCGTTAACTTCAATGACTCTATAATCTAAACCATCTGGTTGTAAGGCGTATTGAACATTACATTCACCAACAACTCCCAAATGTCTGATAATTTTGATAGCGGCAGATCTTAACATATGGTATTCAGTATCGGATAAAGTTTGAGATGGAGCAACAACAATTGAATCACCGGTATGGACCCCTAAAGGATCGAAATTTTCCATATTACAAACAGTGATACAATTACCAACACGATCACGAACAACTTCGTATTCGACTTCTTTCCAACCTTTCAAAGATTTTTCAACCAAAATTTGTGGAGCCAAACTTAAAGATTTAGCGGACAAATTTCTTAATTCTTCTTCATCATTAGCAAAACCAGAACCTAAACCACCTAAGGAATAAGCCGATCTGACAATAATAGGATAACCAATTTCAGAAGCAGCCGTCAAAGCATCTTCAACAGTATCAACGGCAATAGATTCGGCAATAGGGATATTAATTTCATTCAATGCTTGACTGAACAAATCACGATCTTCGGAAGTTTCCAAGGTTTTAATTGGAGTACCCAAAACTTTTACGCCGTATCTTTCAAAAACCCCCATTTTGTCCAATTTAACCCCGACATTTAACCCGGTTTGACCCCCGAAAGTCAACAAAATACCATCAGGACGTTCACGTTCAATGATGTAGGTGATATATTCAGCAGTAACAGGCAAGTAATAAATTTCATCAGCAAGAGAATGGGAAGTTTGATTAGTGGCGATATTAGGATTAATTAAAATCGAAGTTTTATTAGCTTCCTTCAAAGCTTTGATAGCTTGCGAACCGGAATAATCGAATTCACCAGCCTGACCAATAGATAAACCACCAGAACCAATGACAAGGACTTTGGAGACATCAACTAACTTATGGGCATGGCTATGGTCACCTGTGAATTGTTTAATCAAATCAGCACCGGCATAAGTTGAATTTCTCAATTGAGAGAAACTAGAAAAATTCTTGGTAGCAAATGATTTTTTTGCGATTGATTTGTTTATCAATCTGATAGAACTGAGTAAATACATGATTGCTCTTTTCTAACAACCAACTATTGCTCAATAAAACCAAGTTAAAGAAGAATATATATGATAATAAAAGTGAAAAATTTTTGTGATGCCCAATCTGGTAATGACTAATTTTTACCGCGATTCAAAATCAGTAGTCACGTGGAAGTTTTTTATGATTTTCATTGGCTGGTGAAAGAAATGTGTCATAAAAATAATATGGAAAACAAGACCAGTGGATGATGGATATCATTAGATACAAGTAAGTTATTGTAAGTTAATATTGTTTAGAATTATTAATTTTTTGATAGATTTATGATGGTATTGGAGTTAGGAGAGAAAGTATTATTCTACAGTGTTGACTAGTAAACAACCTGTCAACAAAACTTTAATGGTAATAGTGTAGCACTAATTGATAATGAGTCAACATGTAGTTTGTTAAGTCTGAAATGTCACACTTGCTGTTAATCGTAGTTTAAATTAACCCTTAACTCAGTTAGGTCATCCTCATTGAATCAGGGGTGAATTTGCAACTTTATTAGAGTTTATTTGGAAAATTAGTAAAATTAGGTCAATTTGAGTTATCATATAATTCTGTTTGGTACGATATTCTATTCCAACCACTTATTTCGTGAGGAATATCGAATAGAAAACAAATAGTTATAGATCTAATGCACACCTATGAAAAAAAATAAAAATAGGTAGATGTATAGAAAAAACATGTTTAGGTGAGAATAAAATATTTACGCTATACAAATGTGTAAAGAAACTATAGAAAGTACTTATTTATTAAGTCAAACTTACCCAGACAGCACTAACTAAACATTTCTTACACCAACATTGATTAAAATACATTTGTATATAATCAATTGAATATGATTTCTTGAATTCTACCACAGTGCCAGAACTGTGGCAGACATACCAATTGTTAATTTATACACTCATATACTTTCTACCACAGTACCACAACTCTTCTGGATACACCATGTGGTAATAATTCTTCATTCAGCTAGCGTTGTCTAGCATTATGATACAGAGTAATTTTTCAGCCGCATGGCACCTAATCAATCCATCGTTATCTACCAATCATCTCGCGATGAGCCAATATCTCATGAAAACTGTTTACTACAAGAAGCAATTGAACTGGCTTTTATCTCATAAAGACTATTTACCACTGAAATAATCATATAAACTCGAGTTTTATCTTATCATTGTCAAAATGATGGAGTTTAGGAACTCCGTTTATCTCTATAATTTACAATATTAATAATTTTTCATTTAAAGGAAGTGATAGTTTTTTATGTTTATCATTAATAGTAATTGGCGTTTCTAGCTTTAGTAACTCATCTCTTGTTCTTGTCTCTATCTTGAAAATTCTGCAATCTTTTTCAATGGTTGCAAAAATCTTTTTATGTCAATGCTCCCAATCGGACAAGTAATCGCGAACTATTTTTAATTTTATCAGCGACTATATTTAAAACAAGCAGGACAACGAAGGGGATTCTACGCTGATTGGTTCACTCAATTAATAATATTTTATTTCCTAGTAGCTTACAGCTGGTATCATATAATATTTATTTATTGACTTTTAGTTTATAAAATAAACGTTTGGCCAACAGAGAAGGAAAATCTTCAACTAATGGATAGTTTCAGATTCAATCCTGATTCCCAGGAATCAGGCAATTCGAAAAGGAAGTATCTGATCCCAGAGGCATTTGCAAACTCTTTCCACAACTCAGTTTCTCAACTGCCCTTTGATTTTGGTGGAAGACTGTATGTTTCTCATCGGTCTTCGGTAGCTCAGTTCAATCTGCCTAGAATTACAGGTACGGAAGTCCATGAACAGTCAGCAGGATTGGCTAATGTTGGTATTTCCACTAATAGTGGAGACGAAGGTGATGCTTTGATTGAAGATTACGAAGAAGATTATGTTTCAGGTTCTCCCCCAATTGAAATCGGCGGCGCCCTGAGATTACATGAAGCCAGAAAAAAAGAACACTTGGATCCTTTATCTCCTTTATTAGAAGCTGATAGATTTAAATATCATGATCAAGATCAGCCTAAAAAATATTACACCGACTTGGAAAGTAATATTTCTCAAATACATAAACAAGCCAATGATGCTATACACATTCAGCAAAACCAACCGAGTTGGATGCATAAAGCTGTCATTCAGCCTATTTCATACATTCCAGCGGTGTTTTTAGGGACTTTATTAAATATCTTGGATGGTTTGTCTTATGGTATGATTATGTTCCCCATCTCTGAAGCGGTGTTTTCTCATTTGGCTCCAGCTGGTTTGTCCATGTTTTACATGTCGACAATTATTTCACAATTGGTGTATTCAAGTGGTGGTTCTGCCTTTAAATCCGGTATTGGTTCCGAAATGATTGAAGTCACTCCATTCTTTCACACCATGGCGTGGGCGATTTTAAATGAAATGGAGGGGTCGAGTGATGATGCTATTATTGCCACCACAATCACCAGTTATGCTGTTTCTTCTTTGGTCACTGGTTTGGTATTTTTTGCCTTGGGTAAATGCAAATTGGGTGTGTTAGTTGGATTCTTCCCCAGACATATCCTTGTGGGTTGTATTGGTGGTGTGGGTTATTTCTTAGTGGTTACCGGAATTGAAGTGAGTTCGAGGATGGAAGGGGGTATTTCCTATAATTGGGAAACAGCTAAATATCTTTTTACAAATCATGTAACTTTACTCCAGTGGATTGTTCCTTTAGGGTTGACAGCAATATTAATCATGATTGAAATGAAGTACCATAATTCTTTATTAGTCCCCATCTATTTCATTATGGTTTTTGTCGTGTTCCATTTAGTGGTATTGATTGTCCCCAGTTGGAACTTACAATCAGCACGAGACTATGGTTGGATTTTCCCTGCCGTTGAAGGAAAAACACCCTGGTACTCATTTTATTCTTTGTATAAATTTAATCTTGTCAATTGGTTGTGTGTTTTGAGACAATTACCCACAATGTTAGCATTAACTTTCTTTGGGATCTTACACGTTCCAATAAATGTCCCTGCTTTGGCAGTCTCGGTAGGAATGGACCAATTCGATGTTGATCGAGAATTAGTCGCCCATGGTTATTCAAATTTCATTTCGGGAATGGTGGGATCGATTCAAAATTATTTGGTGTATACAAACTCGGTATTATTTATTAGAGCCGGTGCAGACGAAAGATTAGCCGGGATTTTATTGGCAATAGCCACTGCATGTGTAATGGTTGCCGGACCCGTTGTTATTGGCTATATCCCCGTATGTGTTGTTGGAGCATTAATTTACCTTTTGGGATACGAATTATTGAAAGAGTCATTATATGATACATGGGGAAGATTGAAGAATATTGAATACCTTACAATCTTGATCATTGTAATCACAATGGGAGCATTTGATTTTGTTATTGGTATTATTGTCGGGATTTTATTAGCCTGTTTGTCATTTGTGGTCGATGCCGCTAAAACACCTGTAATTGATGGAATCTATTCTGGTGCCGTAGTGAGATCAACGGTATTGAGACATCCAAAACAGCAGGAATTTTTGAAGAATGTTGGTCATCAAATATGTATTATCAAATTAACAGGTACTGTATTTTTCGGGTCTATTGGTGGGGTAGAAGAAGCGATTAGATCGAAATTTGAACAAGATATTTTCAAGACCGACCCAATCAAGTTTTTGATTATTGATATGAAGGGTGTTATTTCTATAGATTTTTCTGCCGCTGAAGGGTTTAGAAGAATCTTGAATCTCTGTCATGAATTCGATACCCAATTGATTTTCAGTTCAGTGGAAGAAGACAACGAGATTATCAAGGCCTTAAGAGATGCTGGGTTATGGGATAATCTTGATGATGACAAATCGTCAATTGAATTATTTGGCACCTTAAACTTTGCTTTGGAATGGTGTGAGAACTTATTTTTATCAACCTACAAAACTATCAAGAAGAAGCATGCAACCAATGTATTGATTGGTGAAGGGCCAAAACAAAAGCTGATAAGTGCGTCACCCCTGTTATCAAATAGACAATCGTTAGACGTGGGTACACCCAGAACTACCCAAGTGTATAGAGCGGCCACGTTAACAGTATCAGACGAACAAGCAATGCACGGGAGGTATTACAGTTCCAACGATGCCTTATTCAAGAAACAACCATTACCATTGATAATGATTACCTTCCAAGGGTTGTCGAATAAAGATGAAAAGTTCTGGAGTCATGCCACCAAATATTTCACTAAGGAAAAGATCCCCGAGAACATTGAGTTTTATAATTCTAGTCGAGACCAACCTGCATTTTTCATTGTTGAATCAGGGCTCATCAATTCCACGATGAAGTTTGAACATGAAGACCGCGAGTTGAAATCGAGTATCTTGTCCAATACCGCCTTTGGAGATATAATTGATCCCTCAAATTTCAGACAAGTCAGCTATTCTACCGTCAATGATTCAGTGGTGTGGAAGTTATCGCATGAGAAGATAACCGAAATGTTAACTAGTAAGACTGGAGAAGAGTTGTATAATGAAATCAGTATGATTCAAACCAAATTATTACGAGAAAGATTCGATACATTAACTGCCAATTTAGTGATATCGGGATAATCCTTATATAAATATAGTCATAAACATTGTCTTTTAGAAACATATAGTCATAAATATTATAATTTACATTTTTCCAGTATTTAAATGTCAGTAATCGTACAGGTTCAATATAAATAATAATGAAAATTAGAGTCTATCTAGAAATATAGGAATGATTTTCAAAATTCGGTGAAATTGGTCTTGATGAATTAAATAAGTAATTAAAATATGAAGTTCGTATCCAAAAGTAAATGTTCTTAGTATGGAATTCAGAATTATATTTCAAATTGACAAATAGATAAAGATTTAATTGAAATTGACTTAAAACACAGAGAGATAAATATCATTAATGTAAAATTTTAAGCATAATAAAACTGGTTTTATATCTATCTATTTCATCTAATCTTATATCTATTCCGTGTGTATTCATTATACTGGTTACTGTAGTTTGCTGCGAAATCTCCAACAATGATAGCAAAGTCATTTTGTTGGGAAAACAATATTCAGATAATATTAGAGATAAAGATATATAATAGTAATAACCATTGTATAATATTATTCATTTACTCTCTATAAATATCTTTGTAAATACCCAATCCACCCCAATTCTCTCTTTCTCTTTCCCCAATCTGTGGCATCTGCATTCTGCATATTGGGTTATCTTTCGATCATTTAAATTAAGAGGTTGCTTTATCTAACCAACTTCTTTTTAGAACAAACCATGGTTTCAATTAAACTTGGACTTGTTGCGTTAGCTACTCAAACACTTGCTTTATCCTTCGTACCAGAAATCAATAGAGTTTACGACGAAGTATTGGATGTATTCCAACTCAAAGATAAATCATTGGACTTCCCTAGTGTTCTTAATACATTCCCAGGACCAGATGAGAAACCAGTGCCAGGAGATTCTCCTATCAATCAATGTGATGTAAGTCAAGCGCAGCTCTTGCAATTGCAAAAGGTGGATATCTCACCTAATCCTCCTGCCAGAGGACAAAACTTGACATTTACTGCTGTTGGATATATCAGTGAAGATATCAAACAAGGTGCTTATGTAGACGTTGATGTTAGATATGGATTCATTAAATTGATTCACCAAACCTATGATTTGTGTGAAGAAATTGAGAAAGTAGACTTAACTTGTCCTATTAAAAAAGGATTACAAAAGATTGAAAAGAAAGTTGAGGTTCCTCAGGAAGTACCTCCTGGTAGATACGTAGTCTACGCCAGAGCATACACTAAAGATGATGTTTTCATCACTTGTTTAACTACTACTATTGATTTCCCTGCTCAATAATTACTTGGTGAGAATCACCAATAAAGTTTATTACCTATAGAACTTTTTTTTTTGTTATTGTATAGATCAATGTTTATTTCTTAGAGTTGTCTGTTGTGTTGTAGTGTTATGGTTGTAGTATTAGAGTAGTATTGTTTGTTTCTATTGTCTTACCAAGACTTTTTTTTTAGTTTTCTTTAATTCTTGTTGCATTTGCGAAATGCGGTGATTGAATTTTTACTAGGAAAGAAAAGTGCTGCTTTTTCAATCCATTTTGCTCTGATACTACAAATGTTGGAGTTTGAAGAGTATTTCTCAATCCAGATCTTCTTTATCATCCTAAGGGAGACATTGGAGACTGCAATTATCATTTCAGTGTTATTATCTTTTATAAATCAAAGATCTCATGGTGTTAAACCTTCTCATCAAGATGAGAAGTTTGTTAAGATCCAAAAGAGTATGAAGCTTCAGGTATGGACTGGGGCGTTGCTAGGGTTGCTAGTGTGTTTGGTAATAGGCGCGTTGTTTATTATTGGGTTCTATTATATTGGCCAAGATTATTGGTCATATACTGAAAGATTGTGGGAAGGTGTGTTTTCATTGTTGTCTTCGGTGATTATTACTATCATGGGTATTGGATTGTTGAGGATTAATAAGATTATGAAGGTTAAATGGTGGATTAAGTTGGGTGAAGCTTATAACGCTGGCCCCGAGAACCCAGCGACCGGGGCTAGTGTAGTTGGTGGAACTACTGGGGCTAGTGGAGCTAACGCTAATGAAGATGACGACCAAGACATCGCTAAAGTCCTCGACGAGGACGATAGTGCACGTACCAGTATCGACTCCCAAGACCATTTGCTCAAAAAACCCAAACACAACTCGTTTAGTAAAAAATACTTCTTGGCTATTTTACCCTTTGTCACTACTTTACGTGAAGGTTTGGAAGCTGTCGTGTTCATTGGCGGGATTGGAATGTCCCAACCTCCAACTTCCATTCCTTTATCTATCTTAGCAGGGGTTTCTATGGGTTCTACGATCGGTTACATGCTTTACAAGGGTGGTAACAAACTTTCTTTGCAATATTTCTTAATCTTCTCCACTTGTTTCCTTTATGTTGTCAGTGCCGGCCTCATGTCCCGAGGAGTGTGGTTTTTGGAATTGGAATCGTTTGTTAGAAAATGTGGTGGGTTGGATGTAAGTGAAACAGGATCAGGACCAGGGTCATATGATATCTCCCAAAGTGTTTGGCACGTCAATTGCTGTAACGGGTTGACCGATGGCTGGTGGATGGTCCTTAATGCTATAGTCGGCTGGACTAATTCCGCCACTTATGGTAGTGTCGGCTCATATATTGCCTATTGGTTAATGGTAATCATTTGGTTAGAAGTGAAGTTGTATGAAGAAAAACAAGGGTATTTACCATTGATTCCAATTAAATGGCAATTAAAGCGGATTAAAAAGAAGGTCAAGTTGTATGAAATGAGACAAAATCAAAGCGAGTTGACTAATATGAACCATCAACCAAATGAGTCTACCAGTAGTGATGCAGATGAACGTGAAGCCGAAGCGCAGTTGTTATTAGCATAATCATTGTGTGAAGACCATCGAGCGAAGCGGGATGATTGGGGTTGATTAAATAATATTGAACAATATTGAAAAGATGACCTAACAAGTAGTAAAACTGTTACGATTTTTCACGTTTGTTGTTGGTTTTCGTAATCAATTTTGAAAAAGAATCTCTAACTAAATCATCTAGTCACCATTATTACTACGGGGTTAGTGATTAATCCATTCATTCATATTGCTGCATTGATATCTTTCTTATCAAAATAATACCACATTTACATAGATGCTCTTATGAAATATACATATTATTTATTTTTTCTAATTATTATCCAATATCTATATTGTAATTGTTATGTAAATATTTATCATCTTTCATTATGCAAAATAACGTGGCTCATCAAAGACATGATAAAAGTGACCCCTAACACCATCCCCTCTAAGTAATTTTGGCATTCTTAAATTCTCTTCGACATCCAGTTCGTGAATATAATTATTTCCATACAAGTATTCTTTATCAATATTGGTCTTTTCGTTATCATTGAGTAATTTGAATTTGGCAATCTGTAATTCAGTATCGGTGATTGTTGATCTTGAAATTCTGGCATAAGCGACTTTTTTCAAATCTTTGAATAAGATATACTCGCACCATCTATCCCAATCCGTACTATCAATATCATACATACCCGATCTTTCACTGGTGTATGTGAAGTAGTTTCCTTCTAAAGGTTTGGTGACCAAATAACTCAATAACACCAATGGGCGGTTAGAACCGGCCATGATATCTTCGATTCCTAAACTCTGGAGTCTACGATCTTCGACATCTTCCTCTTGACCCGAATGGAATACAACAACATCCACTAATTCACCATATATGTCCAAAGTAGCATGAATAGCAGGTGCTAATTCCCCTACTGGCGATGGTAATAAATGATGAGTTGAATTAAGAATTGGGAATTTAGATAATAATGCAGCACCCCATGTGTTTTTATTGGGGCCTGGACCATAATCAACATACATTCCTAAATCTTCAGCAATTTTTTGGGTAAAATCACGATTACCTCCGATTAATCTTTGGGTATCACTTTCTAATAAACCAATGATATCAACTTCAGCGTCTTGGATTAAGTTCCTCATTCTAGTTTCACTTGACCACATATCATTATCAATACCAAAATGAACACACCATATACCAGTGGTAAATGATTTTGATCCAGCATTATATGGTTGGGTTGGTAATTGCGGTAATCTTCTGAAATAAGTTGATACAGAAATAGCGGATAATACCGTTAATACTGTGACAATTTGTTTCAACACTTGGCCATTATTACTGAACAACTTTGTGAAATTATTATTAGAATTTCTTAAATTGTAATTCAACACACCAGCAAGAAGACAAACAAATGAAAATGCAGTCACGAGTTCTGATTGTTCCCTTAATAATTCTCCACCAGGAACAAATGCATAAGCAACTGTCCAAACACCTGCCAAGGCTAAGATATCAAATGTCAAGAAACCTAAAAAGTATAATATTCTTGGATCATAGCCTATAATAGATTGACTGATAATTGGAACAATAGTGGCTAAGTAGTAAGTATACACTGAGGCACCGGCATATCCGACCCAACCTGGTTGAATCAAAAACACTGCTAAACTGACACCACCGAAAACTAAATTGTAAGCCAAGTTTCCGGTGACTTTTGGACTTAAAACAGTTGAACCAACGATACCTGCGGCAAAACTACCCAAATGAATCAAAGCTCCTGAAACTGGAGTTGGTCCTCTAATTGGGAAACCTTCCCAAACCCAGAAAGTCATTGTCGACGAATCAGTTAAATAGGTGAATAAATTAAAGAAATATCCCCCAAATCCTAAAGCGGCTAAAAAGATTGATCCATTTTCTCTTGAGAATGTTACTGGAGGCAAATTGTTCTTTAAAGGAGGAGATGAAAATGCCGCCAATAAGCCGACGAGAATACCCCACTCATTTAATCCACCATTTTTTTCATTCATGACTGCCCAAATAGGATTATTGGAGTACCAATAAAATTTGGCCACCGAACTGGCTAATAATCCTACTAACAAAGTTGTGAAGTGGGAGTAGTATTTTTTGGGTTGGTTCCAGTAACTCCACGATTCGACCAACATGGCCAAGACAGAGAAACTGACTGCAGCGGTGATGGTCAATAATTTATATTCTGGGTCATCAATTCTATAAGCACCAACACCTAGCAAAACCACTAAAGCACGAGGCAAGAATGGAAATCTCTTCAAGACCCCAGTCAATATAAAACAAGCCAAGAAGGCGGGAGATAAGAAGAAACAAGCAATGGTGGCTTCGTAACCAGAAATACCCATATCCCAAAGGGGGAAATACCAAACGCAAAGAAATAAAGAAGTCGAAACCGACCAGAAGATAAAAGAATTGACAGTATTAGCTACCACTTGCAAAGTGGTGAAATCGTCCGAAACCACCGATTCAACCACCAATTTCTCAGTCAACGTTGTTTTGGTGGAACCATTAACAAGAGTAGTTTTCTCGTCAATGGTATCAGCAAGAACTTCACAGACAGTTTTATCTTCAATAGTACCATTTCTCAAGTCGTTATTCTGAATTAATTTTTCTCCGACAATTTCACCCACAGTAGCAGTAGAAGTATCCTTGGCGGTGTCTACTTGAACACCATTAACGTTAATGGTAATATCCACATCTTTCAATTCCCAAATGGACCAAGTATCAAAACCAACATCTAAAACAATCAAGGCCCACTCAAAGTAAGCATAGATTGAGTAAGCACCAGCGACCACATTAACTTTATGTTCAATGAAGAAATAAACCAAGGGACCCAAACTAAAGAAAAAGATCCCACAGGTGACAAATCTAGCCTGTTTGGTCCACCCCTTGGATAATACCACCATTGCAATTTCCCAGGGTAAAGTTAAGACAATGTAACCAATCATGAAGATATCATGCCAATCATGGTCGTCGGTGGAGGTAATGTAGACCCAACCCCCGCAGGTGAATGTGCGTAGAATTCCCGAGACTAGGGCGACGTAGGCCCAGGACGATTGACTGTGGACCAAGAAGTTGAGAAAGATCAAACCAAATCTAGGACCTGAAGTCACAGCTATCAACAATTGGAAAATCGACCTTTCAGGGTATCTATCTCCAATTGTAGCACTGACACTGGGGAACCATTCATCTGGGTATCCAAATGAAGCATTCTGAACAATCTTTTCATAATGTAAGTAATAACCAATCACCAATGCCAGAAAAAAGGCCAGGTAGGCAAACACAGTGTGTGCTATAGCTATATGAGAGCCTGAGAACTGTAGAGACTTCATCAGGGTGTGTGTAAGAAAACTATAACTTTCCTTATTTAATAAAATAATCAACTGATTTTATGCACCTGGTGAAAAATCGTCAGGGACGGAAAACTATATTTTTTAAAATGTGAAATTGGAAACAACGTGTTTTTTCAATGGGAAGGAGATGAAATAAAGGATATTGGGGAAGAGATTAATGTAGATGACATATAAATGATACTAATACTCTTTTCAAATTGAAATTTACTTGAAATTTACTCTATTGATTAATCAGATATAAATTAGGCCAGTTGGTTTAACTATGACGTTAACTGCGTCAACCACAGAATTTGTAAACTTCAGTAGATGAAATAGAATAGGAAATGAAAATGGAAATATATTTCCTGTTCTTATTGTGTTATTAGGTTGCAATTTCTAACTATCTTCTAACTATCTTTTGTAACTGCCTTACTAACTCAGTTTGTAACAATCTTTAGTACTGTGTTTCCCCATATTAGTTAGTGAAATTTTAAAAAATGTAAATTTCTCCAGAATGATGTCGTGAAGAATGAATTAGATAAAACTACAGTTAACTTATACTAAATACTTAATACTAATTAGTTCTATCTTTCCATTGCTTTACTAGTATTACTTCAATAATGTCGTATCCTTCAAACGACAATGTCGTTTCTCACCAATTTTCATCTACGAATGAAAATCATTGAAATTATCATTATAAACTTCACCAATACACAAGATACTATTTAGGTGATTCATAATGGGTATGTATAACTATGGGAATGCTTCAGATAAGCATGTAATGCAACATTTGTTGGGAAAAAAATAGAGGGTAGAAATATTGATTTTTTTTCGAAACGTTCAATGAGACTTTGCATGAAATGGGTTGGTTGTGTATGAACAAGGTATATCAGAAGGTGGTTGAAAATTCAGCTATGATATTTATTGGTTTTGGGGTTTTTGTGGACAATATTTAAGAGATGTGGATTTTTAGAATAAGACTGAATTGATAGGATATTTTCCAGTATAACGATGGATTATAATTGGTATAGAATATTCCGTGTGGTTTACACAACTTATTGGTTGTTGCAACTAGATCAGGGTAAATGTATCATAAGCAGCTATACATCTTTGATTCATGCCATAAGAAATTATTATATTATTTTGAATGCGTTTAACTCATCTAAAATTCAACAACACAACCAGACTTTATATTTACAGTCAATCCATTTAGCTGGAACAACTTTGCGAGACGTATAAGGATACCTAAATGTGTATTGACACCATCTGGGATTTGAGTTTCCAAACCCACTATATTCGGTCTTAACTTTTGGTCGAATACCATTCATCAAATTCCCTTTTACTTATTTCCTTTTATTCCCTTTCAATTTTCTTCTTACTAACATCTAGGCCTCGATAACTATTCCACCCACATACGTCCCGAGTTAACCTCGTTCGACGATATAGATTACGAAAACTTTGCCCAAGTGTCTGATGCTCGTAAATCAATGTTGCGAGAACAATGGATCAGAACCTATAGTTTGCGTGTGACCCACGAAGCTTTGCGTAAATGTAAAACTTATCACCAAGTCGATGCTCAAAAGAACTGTCGTCCCTTGATTCTTAAATATATGAAAATGTTGGAAGATTACCCTATGCAAGGTTACATGGGCTACCAAAAGAACGACCCTAGTCAATAGGACATTGATAAGATTTATATCATCATTTATAGCATAATATATAAAAACATTTAGACAAGAAAATGAGTGTGTAAACGTTCATTTGAAGGAAACTTAGAGGAAGCAAGGAAATGTGAATGAATTATTACATAGAGCAAACTAGAAGTGAATGAAGTATTACTCATTCATTCAAATTGAACATTTAATAGAATTGTATTCCTAGGTATTTAGTATAAAGTAATAGGAAAAGATCATGAAGCCGAACCTAGGGACAATGAATGAAGGTGTAAAAAATTACCAGAACCGGGTTAAAATTACTTACTTTTTGTTTTGTTATTTATACTATCTAATTAAATTACAAATGGAGATACAATATTATACTATTGCCTATTACCTCCTTTTACCTCAACCTCTTCCTTCTCTTCATCCTATAATATAGTAGTTAACCCATATAAAATATCCTGCATATACTCCAGCCAATTAAATTTCGTTTTCAACCGGCTTCAAAAAAAATCGAGTTTTGGTGAGAATTCAAGATTAACTAGTGGAAAATTTATCAACTTAAGTAAATCAACAACAACATGTTTAGATTAGGTGTTACTCAAGTAGCCCGTGTCAACGGTGCAAGGTATGTACTCAAGCAATTGATTAGAATGGGATTTGACCCAGTAAATTCATCTTTCAAGGTGGATATTATGACAAGGAAGATATGTTGACTTTGAAATCGGATTAGAAGTGGTATTAAGTGTGGGAATTGAACTGGAAATAGAAGTGGAAATTTTTGATTATATGTTGGAAAAGAAATGAATTGTGTTTTAGAAGATTCTATGTAGATTTGAATTGAAGAAAAGTGAAGAATATTGAAACACGTTGGAATGAAATATACATACTCAAGTGGAATCGATAGTGAAATATTATCAAGACTCGAGTCTTTGACACTACTACCCTCGTTTTATATATATATTTGAAGTGGTTTCAGAGTGTTTTTTTTTTGAGTTTTCCAGGTTTTGGAAAAACCATATAATTGATGGAGATTATGTGATTTTGAAGGTTGAACTCATATTCTATAGACGTTTGTCTTATCTTGTACATCGACTGTAACAACTGGTAATGCAATATGATATGAAAATGGGGAATTTAGTGGAGATCTGTCAAGTATAACTCCAACTATAAAAATTTGATAATGCTCGTCCTTTTGACTGACTTCACAACTAATATGTCTATCCCTGGGTTGCCCTCTTCTTGGCTGTCGTTATTCTTTATTCCTTACTAACAATTATAGAAACTATGCTACATTGAGAGAAATCGAAATGAGATTGAAATCAATTAAAAACATTGAAAAAATCACCAAAACTATGAAAATTGTTGCCTCAACTAGATTGAACAAAGCTCAAAGGGCCATGCAATCTTCTCGTGTCTTTAACAAATCCGATACCGAGTTTTACGCCAATGCCGAACCAGAATTAGATGACAAAAACAAAACTTTATTGATTGTTGTTTCTTCTGATAAAGGTTTATGTGGTTCCATCCATACCCAAGTCTCTAAATACGCCAGACA
>JAXQKE010000476.1:0-15188 GCA_037042355.1 Candida sp. Y128-05E
GTTCTGAAGGTAACAACGGTTCTGGTAACAACGGTTCTGAAGGTAACAACGGTTCTAATGGATCTGGTAATAACGGTTCTAATGGATCTGGTAATAACGGTGCTGATGGTTCCGGTAACAACGGTTCTGAAGGTAACAACGGTTCTGGTAACAACGGTTCTGAAGGTAACAATGGTTCTGAAGGTAACAATGGTTCTAATGGTTCTACCAACAACGATTCTAATGGTGCTAACAAGCGTTCTAATGTTTCAGGCAATTCAAACAAACCAGTCACCACTACTGTGTTACAACGTAGGGTGGATTCACAAGCAACGGGTGCACCAACTATTTCTGTTATTGCAAACAGTGGTGCATCTCAATCGTTCAATTCATTACTTTTAGCATTTGCATTTATCTTATTCTATGCTGTCTATTAGAGGAACAAAATGTTCCAAACAATAAAGCTAACGCTTTACGTACTTCGGTTCGAAAATTACATATACCCCCCACATTTCGGTGCATTTCATGCTCATTTCAAATTTCAATTAAGAGATCTAGTTGAATATTTATATCAACAATCTCAAATGTATTTTTATATTTTCTTCAAATTAATACCCAGTCAATATAATTTTTAGTTTAATCTTGACAATATCATATAAAATAAATTAGACTTGTAGTGATATTCATTCGATGATCATCTAATATTTTACGCGTGTAAAAATTTAAACTTTTCTGGTGGAGACTATTTTACCTTGGCGATGGATGCACCAATCCTAGTTAGGTGTCTTCATATTGAAACCAGCTCTTATTCATTTCGATTATTATATCAACAACAATTTTCATGCTCATCTTCAAATGGATCAATCTCTTCTTTATTTTTTATCATTCTCGACTTAAAACATGGCTTAACATTTAATAGGGTGATATGGATTTGTCATTATCTCTAAGATACAGTCTCTACTCTCTACGCCGTTAAGTTGGATATCTCCGCAGATATGATATCAAATAGATAAGCTTCCATGTATACGATTTTACTATGATTGATGATAACGGTTACTATCCAAATAATCCCAGATCTCTTTACTAAAAATATCGGATTAAATCGATTGTTTTCTGCTCATTAGTGATAGACGAATAATTAAGCTCCGAGAACTAATCGTCGCAATGATTCTTGTAGATTCTGCCAGATCTTTATAAATGTCGAAATGCAACATAAATCTTGATTTTATTATTTAGTTGGATTACTGAACAATGAGATTCGTGTGGCACTATCGGAGTTGTTCCATTTATTCCTGATCAAGAATCAGCCTATTAAAAAATTTTTGATTTGCTTTCTATTTCATTGGGGTATTTACATTTAGCTGGAATTATTAGGTTATTATTAACGAATTCTTTATTGTTAGGATACTTTAACCATTTCCATTTTCCTTTTATTCTCGATTAAAACTATGAAATTTTGGCCGTTATCTTACGGCTTTGATTGCCGTGATTTCGCAATGCTGCAAAAAGATTGTGACTTATCAGTGCATACGGCATAGAATTGTGTTAATTTTTTAGCAACCTCATATTCCGATGGTTACTTCAATAGGGTATAAATTAGATTTCACAGACTAATAACATGTCGAATAAGCTAGTGTTTATCCCATTGGTATTAAACTTTTGGCCTCATTGTCCAATAGCAATCAAAATCTCACAAATCGTGGCTTAAAGAAATGTGGGATTGGAGAACAGTATTCTCGATAAGCGGCTTCATTTCAATTTCCATTTGCTCGAATGGCTCTAAAGTTAGATTAGCAAATTATATCCGACTGAATTTATGTATTTATATGATGAAGTATCTTAATTCATAATTTGATAATCCACCAGTCATGAGTCAATCTTCTGATAAGCTTAAAAATGATTTAGTCGTCACTGTTGATCAGGGTTCGGAGAAATCAGACGGGTACGATTTCGATAATCCAAATAATTATACCACAGATTATGTTGACGAATATAACCCCAGGGGGTTAAGAATACCAACTACTGAAGAATCCCATAGTTTGAGAAGAATCTTGAGTCACCTTGAGCCAGCAATGTATTGTTTATTCATTGCTGAATTTGCTGAAAGAGCTAGTTATTACTCATGTCAGGGTATATTAACCAATTTCATTCAAAGACCAATGCCAGAGGGTTCGAGATGGGGTGCACCAGTTTCTGCTACCAGTTCTGAAAGTGCCGGGGCGTTAGGTCAAGGTTTACAAACAGCCAATGCTTTAACACTTTTATTGCAATTCTTGGCCTATATCATTCCCCTTTATGGTGGTTATGTTGCTGATACAAAGTTGGGAAAATTGAAAGCTATTAGTTTAGGGGTTTTCGCTGGTTTCATTTCACATATATTATTTATTATAGCTTCTATTCCATCAGTTATTTCAAACGAAAAAGGAGGTTTGGCTGTGACTGTTCTCGCCATTGTCACTTTAGCTATGGGTACAGGTTTCATCAAGCCTAATTTGTTACCACTTTTAATGGACCAATATCCTCATAAACAAGATGTGGTTAAAATCTTACCTTCAGGTGAAAAAGTTATAGTTGATCGCCAAAAAACCTTAGAAAGAATGACATTAATTTTCTATTGGGCTGTTAATATCGGTGGTTTTATGCAATTGGCTACTTCATATTGCGCGAGAAGAGTTGGGTATTGGTTAGCCTTTTTTGTTCCAATAATCATTTATATGATAATCCCGGTTGTTTTCTGGTGGTTGAAAACCAAAATTGCTCCCGAACAAGTTCAAGGAAGTGTTTTAACTAATGCCTGGAAAATTCTTAAGATTTCCCTTGGTGGTAAAGCAATTGTTAGAGCTAAAGCGGGAGAATTTTGGGAATATGCTAGACCAGTTAATATGATTGAGCGCGGGCGTAATTATTATAACATGAAAAAGCAAACACCGATTTCTTGGGATGACCAATGGGTTTTAGATATCAAACAAACTGTTAATGCTTGTAAGATTTTCGTTTTTTTTCCAATATATAATTTGGCAGATAGTGGTATTGGAAGTGTTCAGACATCGTTGGCTGGGTCAATGACAACACAAGGTGTTCCAAATGATTTGTTCAATAATTTCAATCCATTAACAATTATTATATTGATTCCAATCTTAGATTATGGGGTTTATCCAGCTTTGAGAAAATATAAAATTGATTTCAAACCGGTTTACCGAATCTTCTTGGGGTTTGTGTTAGCTGCTTTATCGAATGTCGCTGGTGCGGTTATTCAATACCAAGTATATAACACATCACCTTGTGGTTCGTTTGCAACCACATGTGATGAACCTTCTCCGTTATCGGCTTGGAAGATGACATCTGTATTCATTCTTGCAGCTGCTAGTGAGTGTTTTGCCAATACAACTGCGTATGAATTGGCATATACCCGTTCTCCACCACATATGAAAGGTCTTGTTATGGCCCTTTTCTTGTTTATGACCTCGATTTCTGCTGCTATCTCGCAAGCTGTCACTCCCGCATTGACGGATCCATATTTAATCTGGCCACAGGCGGCAATTGCCATTGCTTGTTTCGTGGTTGGAATTCTCTTCTTGTTCACATTTAGAAACTTGCACGTCAATATGGAAGAAGAACGGATTGTTAGAGAACAATATAACCAAGATCAAAGAGACAATCAATTGGTGAGTGTAGTGTCGGCACAATCAGTGGTACATAAATAATGTGTATATTGGTGTATGGATGTAATAATCAAAGATTGTAACAAGAAATAAATAATATTTAAAAATAATATAAAATTCAACAATGGAAAATTCATAACAATTGCTACTTGTGGTGTGTGAATAAACGGTATTTACGTTTACGTTGTTGAAGAAAGTAATTTAATTAAAAAGAAACGACATAAAGTTTAGGGGGGAACCACAAAATCCACCACAGCCGTTGGAATCCTGAGAAAAAGGCCTCAACAACTATATCATATCTACAAGTGATACTCTAGTGTATTACAAATTAAACTTATATTAATATTACATATTATTAATAGTACAATCGTTAATATATCGATTATTCACTTTTAAATAAAACCAAACCATCACCATATTAATATTAAACTTAAACCAATAAAGCAACACCAGCAGCAGCAATTGCACCAAGGAAACCTGCACCAACTCTGCCTGCACCAGCTTCGGTTGCACTGGAAGTGGTGGTAGTTTCATTAGATGCGTTTGACGCATTAGAAATATTAGATTCGTTAGCTGCAAAAGCTAAACTAGCAACTGATAAAAGTACGATAGATGTGAACTTCATTGCAAATAAATTCTATAAACTAATTAATTATTCCACATCAATAGATATTTATACACTAGTCATAGCCTCCTTACCCGATAAGAATGGTATCGCAAAACCTAATTAAGCACCCTAAATATAGAAATAGGAAAAAAATGCACATGTTAACACTCATTGTTACAAAGTATAATAGTTGTTGAACTTTGTTATCAATTACATTAAAGAGAGTAATGATAGGCGAATGGGTTATATTAAATATAGATGATTACATTGTTTAAGAGAATTATGAAAGATATGGGTTGAAATGGAAAGTGGTGGAAATTTTAAATTTTGATAGATTGTGGTAGAAACCTAAAATGGAAATAAGAATTCTTGGCAATGTAACCAACAATTAAATTTTGACGTGTATTGAATAAATTACTGTATATAAGAAAGAAAAACGACTTTAGGAACTAAAATAGGCTATATTACATATTGTTTAGATTAATATTTAACAAATAGAATCATTGTATATACTAAAATTCTTATTTTACAATAGCCACTTATATTATTGATAGATTATATTTTAGAATTGTAGATATGGTAGAGGTATTCTTCATTTGAACCACCATAATTATGTATGGAGGCTGAATTCCAGGTGACTCCAGTACATTTGCTGGGGTTACAAACGGAGTTAAATAGTAATTTTGGGTTTTAAACTTTAAATTGGTAGGTTGATAATTACTATAGGGGTAAGATAGATCAATAGGATGATACGCGTGTAAAAGGTTATTTCATAAACAGTCAATATTTAGTACTTGGATGCAATAAATATATTACTATGTAAACAGGAGGAATACTTTAGTTTTTCCTTGGGAGCTAAAATAGATAAAATAGATAAAATAGATAAAATATTACACGTACCTTAGATTAATAAAATATTTGTTAATAATTATTAAGATTATAGGTGCATTTATGGGGAAACTTTCATCATAATCTCTAATCCAATCAACCTATGCCAATATAATTCATTTTTGAATATACTCATCATCGAAGTCAAAAAAAAATTAAAAAAAAATGATTATTGATAGTATTGATATATAATCCAATTCAGATGAATTATCTAGTAATACCTATAACAAACCAGTCACTTGCTTCGCAAGAACTGGTTGTTTTAAAACCACCACATTTTATTTTGCAATCGACACGACAAATCATTTTGCATCCAAAGGTTTTTAAAACAATAACATTGGAAGAGATGCAATGGATAAGTTTCTAGGGAGCTATAAGATATCCACTTTGAACCAGATTGGTTTGCTCTGTGGGTTGAAATCAGGAACAACCAAACAAACGAGAATTGATCAAATTATCTCGGGTTTGAACATTTATAATAAGGTCAAGACCTCTTGTGATGAAACCAAATTAAATGTATTATCCATAGATATAGGGGTGAAAAACTTTGCTTATTGTCAAATTAATAATGTCGACTTGACTGATACAAAAATCCTTAATATAAAAAAATGGAATAAATTAAATTTAAATGAAAAATATCCTTACGAACCGTTGATGGACCCGTCGACTATATATGATAAGAAATTTCATATAAATCATTTATCTAATGAAATTACGAAGAAACTATTGACTAATAAACCCGATATCGTTGTAATGGAAGTTCAACGTACCAAATCAAATAAAAATTCGGTAACCCTCCAAACAGTTTTATTAAATTTGACGTTGGAAAATTTGATATATCATCAACTTTGGCAAGCGGGTAAAATTGTCGTTCCCATGACATCAGCCCAGATGATTAATTTCTGGCTAAATCGTTTTGTCACTAAAGAATCATTATCTTCCAAAACAAATGCCAAAACATTTCGAAATCAAATCGTCCTAGACTGGTTGAATGGTGCTGGTAGATCACTAATAAAAAATACATTTACTAAGGAAATGGTCACGAAATCATCTTTGCTATCTGCTTTAGACTTACCCGTCAAGAATAACAAAATTGATGATTTAATTGACAGTATGCTTTACAATTTGACATTGATTCAACAGTTGCGAAATCAACGTATATTGCAACAATATTTACTGGAAGAACGAGACTTGGATGAATTCGTCGATAAGTATAACCGTGTTCAGCTTGATTTGATAGAACCGCTCATCACTAATAATAATTTACAATTACTGGAGGAATTCCTAAAACTTGATGCAAATTATGTAGAGCCTGAGCCAAAACCAAAAAAGACGAGAAAATCAAACAAGCCGCACCCAGGAGACAAGAAGAAAAAATAGGGGAGTATGATCGACTTTCTATTAACTATAACTGGATTATTAGAAATAATTTGATCGTGGAATCCTGACTAGTCCTGTAAATTCATTCAAACTCAAAGTACATACGTGAGATTGTAAACGATTAATATATATCGCTTACTTTGCACGATTGTTCCTACAAATACATCTTAGTTATAATTACTGGAAAACCTTTTTTATCCAGAATGTATCAATTTCAATAAATAATTCATCAAAAATACGATTTGCAAGTTAATACTATATAATATTTTGAGTCTCCTTTGGAATTGGGAGTTTTTGCTCAATTGATTTTCCGTCATATTCTTGATCAGTGATGTCAAATATCAAATCATCATCATCATCTATATCTTTTTTGTGAAGAGAGGAGTTATCTTGATTATTTGAGTCGCGAACACCGTTGATGGACCCGTTTTTGTTATCACCACTGACACCGTCGTCGTTTTCTTCTTCGTCGTTGTCATCATCTTCATCTTCATCTTCATCGTCCTCATCGTCGTCGTCGTCATCATCATCGTCTTCATCATCGTCTTCATCATCCCCTTCGTCTCCATCATATTCCTCTACATTTGATAAATCTTCATCATCTTCCTCGTCGACTTGTAACTCACCATCGAGTTTTGCCCTTTCTGCCTTGATGGAGACGATTCTTCTTCTCAAGATGTCAACGATGTCCGACCATTCACGCATACCGCCCATACCGATATCTCCACACACCAATACTTTCTCGACTGGTTTCAAGATTTCAATACCGAACCAGTCTGGTGAGCTCAAGATGGCCAATTGTTTAGCAGTAATAGGATGAATGTACATGAACGTATTCATGGCGGGGGCAGCCAAAATAGGTTTTTTGATATTTGATTGCTGGGGACCCCAAGCACGGATAATGTTTGTCAATAAATTATCGGCAATACCATTGGCAATCTTGGCAATGGTATTGGCAGATAACGGAGCAATCAACATGATATCGGCCCAACGTCTCAACTCGTTGTGTAAGATCATTTTGTCAAATGGATTTTTAGGTTTTTTACCAGCGGTAGTTTCGGTGGTTGAGTATTCGTAGTTGGCCCATTCATCTTCATCACGCCATATCTTGACATCATTATGAATTTTCAAACCCTTCAAGAAATGGGTAGCTGATTTTGTCACCACCAATTGAATGGAAATTTTATTTTGACCAAAAGTTTTGAATAGTTTATCAATAATCATGGGGACTTTGATAGTAGCCACTGAACCAGTACAGGCTAATAATATATGGAATTTTCCATCATCTTCAAAAGTTAAAAATTGTTGGAATGGCACTGGAGGACCAATAGGCGACGCAACAATACTTTTCTTTGAATTTTTCCTTAACGAAGTCTTTCTGGAAATACTGATTGGTTCTGTTGAGTTTCTTCTTGAAAGTGGTGGTGAAGTAACAGTAATCCTTGAAACATTCGAGACATTTGTAGCATTAGCAGCTTCCCCGGCAAAAGGCGGAGGCGAAGGAGACTTGTATCTTTTCTGTTTCAAATCAAACGTATTTTGATTAAACCTAGGTGAAGGAATATCGGGAGAATCTCGAGACGACGGATCTTTATTTTTCTGTCCATCTCTGAACCCATCAATTTTGCCATTATCGTATTTCAAAAATAGCCCATCTTTACGGTCTTGTAAACTAGTTTTCCTGGACAGAGGTTGCGCGACAGTCTGGTTGTTGGCTAGGGTTATCACACTAGGTTGTGACAGTATAGTGAATCGTCTAGATCTTTCCTGGGGATTTTCATCATTAAATTTGACCGACTGATTTGATTTTATGGGTAAGATACTCGATTGTAAATTACTGGGCACTGCGATTAGCTCGGCAGTGTTTATATCTATTACCTTTGAAGCAGGGGTAACCAACGTAGGCGAATGATTAGCCTTGGAGGAGGCGTTATTTCCATCTGGCATTTTCCCTCCCACCAGTTTCAATTTACGATCCAACTTGCCCAAGTTCGTTTCCAAGAGCATATCCTCGTTCATATCCTTGTCATCCTCCTGGGGATCCTCATCTGGATGTGTCATAAGAATATGAATAACAAATCAAAATCAAAATCAAATCAAATTTTCTGCACTGGCTAAACAAAAGTTATAGAAAACAAAGAAATTACAAAAAGTATGACAAATAAACAAAACAAACTAACAAAGAGACAACTACAAGATCTCTCTACAGTCTCTATGCCACCTCCACCTACTATAAACAACGCCTCTCCTTTCCTTCTATCTGATCTACATCCCATTTGCTCTGCTGATGATTTTGTTTTAAAATGAGGTATTTAATTCTCAGTAACAATAGTATCCATTCTTGGGTAAGACAATATGACGTAACCCAGCAAACTGTTGGGGATTACAGTAAACGGTGATAAGATTATTAATATTGTTGTAACATAGTATATATAAAACCCCTTATTCAGTGTCAAAGTACCCCTCGTCTTCTTAACTCCAGGGTGGGTTATATTGTTATGACAATATCACCCCCTCCCTTCGACTCGCTCGGTAGTAAGAAAAGAAAAGAAACGACAATCCCGAGATCAATTAAGAAAGTATAACCACAATGGTGGAGAAGTATTATATGGAAGGGGATATGTATATGTATATATTATACTCTACTTAGTGCCTGGTAAGGTTGTTTTTAGTCGAGTTTTGGAGTGATTTATTAGGATTTTTTGGATTTTTTGTTAGCGAATTTTTACAATAACTTATAAAGATTGATGATGGTCTTAAAAGAGGAGAATGTGATAGAATGGTAAAATATAATAGGAGAATATGTAGAGTTTTATATATTATACGTTATATTTATGATTTATAACATATGCCACGTTTATTCTGGTATTTTTGTGATTGGTTGCAGTTTTATAGTGTAGATACGGAAAGATAAAAGGCTAGATTAGCTGGCGGAGATGTCTACATAGGCAGAATGAATCATTAATCGTTTGTCAATTACAAGTTTGCTAGTCGTATTAAACTGGCTTTGATTTCTAAGAACATAATCTTTGTCAGCAATTGACAATATATACAATATCCAATTGTTGTTGGTCATTATACGGAATTCATCAAAAGTGATACGATATGTCGGTTAAGTAATTTGGGTTGAAGGATGTTGTTTATCAATGTAGATAATAAAACTGAAGATGGTCGTAAATGTTTATATAGAAAAGAAATCAGTAGCGCTGGTGCTTAGAAGAAAGGTAAACTGATTTTCCATAATGTGATGTAATGATCCACACTTTATCGCAACATCATAGATAGAGCAACTCTTGTAATTCTTCCGTTTAATCTTATCATAACTGGTAACTTTTTCAGGTCAATATTGATCTTGTTTCCAACATTCATGTATTCTAGATCTGTTGACTGGTCTGGGGTTGGATGGTGATGTCGAAGTGGGATTTAGAGGATATTTAATTGGATTCAATTATCAATTTACCTGTTACATCGAGTGCTTGAACAATTTTGACTTATAACTGGTTTCAACCCCCATATTTGCTTGGTGGTCAATTGAGATAATTGACATGGAACTTGACTATGTGGGACTCTCAATATTGTCCTCTGGTAATATTTGAACATGATAGGACTTTATGGGATGTATTCTCCTTGCAATTCTCCTCCGATACTTTTTGAACATGATTAATTTTGAATTTCCAAACTATTCATTATGTCAAATCTGGCAGTTGATGAAATTGACTTTGGATATTGTTTATGGCCCAGTTAGAAAATTTGAGTGATATTTGTACATGGGGGGTAACGGTTTTGCCAACCTTCATGTAAACAACTCTAGGCTATAAAAAAAGTAGCTTATATCAAACAACCAGCATACATGATTTTTTTATTGCACACCCTGAGTACATTCTATACTTTAACTTATGATGTAATCATTATTTAATTCATGTATTATGGTATCCCTTCGACAATCAATCACTAATCTAAATAATCACTACCAAAAAAAAGAATAAAAAAAATCAAAGGGTACACCGGGTTGAGAATATTGGTCTAATTTAATTCATTGTCAATGACAATGGTCATAGTATTCTTGTTTTTACAACATTACATTTTTAACTCCCTTGGCTATACAAAAAATTGATCTCAAACTGGTAACTCGAATATGGCTGTGGATAGGTAAAATTTCAACTCATTTTACCCCAGACGTTTTGCGTAAGTTGGTAAAGAAGTTACAGAAAAGTGCAAATAATTCAATTAGGTCGCTTTGTAGCTATTTTGGAAACTTGGCGCATGTAGCGGAAATATCGATATCAATTTTCAGTGGTGTTTCAAGACTTTCAATTCAAGAAAATTTGGATTGTTGCAATAATCTGGTAATTGAATTGCGACAAATGTAATATAAACAAAAGAAAAGCCAAGATTTAGTTGCTGAGACAAAGACTATTGTAGTTTATTCGATATACCCTAGAACTATTTTTGGAACTGATTTCGGATGTAGAGGAATCCAACATTTTTATCGAATAAATGACTAAACTTTAGATGACAACTGGTTCATATGAAAATCAAACTTCTAGATAAGTTCCATGTCTAAATATAACATTGCGCCTGCCCCCACTCTCTCCACCTTTATTCGATAGAAATTCTAACTTTGGTAATTGTCAATACCAAGCTTGAATTTTCAATGCAGGCTGGTGATGACTTTTATTCACGGAACACGTGAAATACTACCAACCATACATGAATGGAGGAATATTACAGATCTACGAGTTAAAATCCCCCAGTTCAATTTCAAATCTTCTTAGTGTGAGATTGTAACAATTACCGGATTTGGAAGTTGCATATAATATACAAAAATATTATTCACCTCAACAATTAGTCAACAGCTACTACCTTGGCCCCCAGAACATAAATGCTTTTATTAAAAATAGAAGATAAATTCAATAACAGTGGTATCAATAGCACCAGTAGATTTGATCGGTTTGCCAAACAAATTACTATCCAACAGCAAGACTTACCACTAGTCCAGTGTCTTCGTTTCCACTTCCTTCCACGCTTTTTATGGTGGTGCCCATTGTTGAATCAGAGTTACTAAGAGAACAATAATCGCATATATTATAACCACCCTTCGTATGTGCCATTATCGGCGTGTCATAAAATATTATTGCCGACTCAAAGGCTGGAAAACTGACGACTTAGAGGGCGATTGTTCTCTGCAATAATATTTTTGAGAAGATTTTCATTTGCCATATTTTCATGGTGAATTCTTGGTATAGTTTAAGTTATTAAGAGATCGCCTTGGTCACTACCATCTCAATGATCGACAATCTATATCGTTGGTGCCAGCTCGATCATCGACAATCTGTAAGGTCAACGATCATCGATGGTTCAATGAGCGCATATTCTGTGGGGTACTGATACGATAGTGAGAAATTGTCAACCGTGGTTAACCAGTCTATTATTATTCTATTCATGGTCTACCTTTGCATTGGCTAATTATATTATTATCAATCTATGCTTCATGCAAAAATTCTCACTTTGACAATTGATGTTTGGACCCATTTGATATTGATCCCTTTCTCGATGTATCCTTTAATGGTTTCTATTGTGACCCACGATTAATGATGGACAATAGGCATATTAGTTGACTATTGTTCACTATTTATTTTCTTTGGAAACTAATGAGAAATAAAAAATAAAAAACTCTAGTTGATTTCAAATTAGTAATAATAGCACAAAATCTTGTGTTACTAGAAATCTGTTTAAGCATGTAAAGTATCCCAATTTGGGGTGTACCCTCGTTACCTGAAGGTAAGTTGAACACGCAAATTCTTCAGAATATGCACTAAATCCTGGTTTAAGCTTTGCTTCTTTTGTTATTTCATGTATGGTCAGATCAGTTATTATGTTCCATTTCAAGTCCATCTTTTAGGTTGAGATCTTTCATCGACCATCTTTGATTTGGCTCGATCTCTAGGTACCACGGAAATCCCGATCGACTATATCAGAGATACGGTATTTTCTACCGGGTTTGTCACATTTGACACCTAGAGAATGACCATGTAAATGCATCTAGAGTTCAATTATTTTATATGTAATCTTGGCATGAACGTAAATATTTTATATTTATTTACGAAAGCACGATTTAACCAATTGTGATTGGGTTATCAATTCTAACTATTAATATTATATACGTCGTCTGTTATACCTTCATAATGGAGGGTCATACGCCCAGAGATAGACTAGCAGATCGATATAATTCATCAAGGGCGGAGGGAATTGTAAACAAAAACAAGCTGTAATCTAATTTACATCTCCGGTTCATTCACTTTAATTGGCAAGCCGAGTGACGATTTTGAGGAGTGAATTCCAATTCCACAGTTTTCACCACATGCCATACATGGGGGTAAATACACCAATTTCCAACAAATTTGATTATCCTCCTAATTCAATAATTTCCAGTTATTTTTTAGAATTTTTTCACGTCTTGTTGAAAGTTATATTGTTGCAAAATTATTATTTCACCACATTAATGTAAATGTGTAAGTTTTGGAAGAAAATATACCATTTTGGTATAGGAAATACGGAGCATAATAGACAGTCTCAGCAATTCGAGAACGTGAAGTTGCAAAATAATAATTGGCAAGATGAATTCTTGTTGTCGTAGAATAACATTACCCAACTTATAAATAGATCTTGTCTTCTCCCCATTTTTTCCCACTTACTCCACAATTATATTATTCAGAAAGAATGCAATTCAAAAAATTGTTAGCTAGTGCTTTAGCAGTAGCAACAACTTCTGCTGTAACTCTTACCGAAGACACCACCACCAGTGGTCCCATTAGTTTAAGTCTTGGTGATCTTACCATCGCCCCAGATGTGTATTTATCAATGTGGAACAATGCAGTCTCTGCATTCGTGGGTGCCTTAACTGTTAATACCGGAAGTGGGTTATATGTTTCCTCCGATGATAATTTGGTTGGTTTAACTGTCACCATGTTGGATCCCGTCGGTACTATCAATAATGCTGGTACAGTTTCGTTCAATTCCATTGACTCCTTGACTACTCCAACTTATAATTTAGCTGGTCTTTCTTTCACTAACTCAGGTGAAATGTTCTTTGTTGCCGATGGTTCTGTCGGAGCTCCAATTATGTCAATCACCTCAGCAACATGGGAAAACACGGGATTCATCACTTTCTATCAATCAACTAAATCACTTTTAGGAGTTGTGAGTTTAGGAGCTCCCGCTTTAGGAACTATCAATAATGATGGTGACATTTGTCTTTATAACGAAGTGTACCATCAAACTGGTTCTATTACTGGTTCTGGTTGTATCCATATCCAATCTGCTTCAACTGTTTTTATTGACCAACCATTATCAACTATTGATACCGCACAAACTTTTTATATGGAAACTTCACAATCTGAATTGGTTGTTTCATCAATTGGTACTCAAACTTACACTGTCGCCGGATTTGGTGGTGGTAATTTTATTGGTCTCAATACACCAGTTCTTTCGTACGATTATGATGAAAGCACTGGTATATTGACTCTTTATGCTGGTCCATTGAACACTTTAGGTCAAAGTTTTGATATTGGTTTAGGTTACGATCCAGCATTATTCTCAACCACATCCCATCTTTACCCAGGGGTGTCTGTTCCAATTATTAACTCTGTTGTCTATAGTGGTTCACCTCCAACTACTACAGCACCAACCAATTGTAGATCATGTCCACCAATCCCAGTTTCTCCACCATTTGTTGAATCATCTTCTTCATCTAGTGCTGCTCCATCATCGAGTGCTGTCGAATCATCCAGTGCTGCTCCATCCTCTAGTGCTGCTGAATCCAGTGCTGCTGAATCATCTAGTGCCGCCGAATCATCTAGCGCTGTTCCATCATCTAGTGCTGCTGAATCCAGTGCTGCTGAATCTTCTAGTGCTGCTGAATCATCCAGTGCTGTCGAATCATCTAGTGCTGCTGAATCATCTAGTGCCGCTGAATCATCTAGTGCCGCTGAATCATCTAGTGCCGCTCCATCCTCTAGTGCTGCTGAATCATCTAGTGCTGCTGAATCATCTAGTGCCGCTGAATCATCTAGTGCCGCTCCATCCTCTAGTGCTGCAGAATCATCTAGTGCTGCAGAATCATCACCAGCTGTTACTACTACTGGACCACCATTAACTACTTATACCACCACCTTCACTGGTAGCGACACTAGATCTGCTATTGTCATTGAATCAACTGATTCTGATGGTAATACAGTCACCACCACATCATATTACCCAGAAAAAACTGGACCACAATTGACTACTTATACCACCACCTTCACTGGTACTGATACTAGATCTGCTATCGTGATTGAGTCAACCGATTCTAATGGCACTCCATTCATAACCACATCTTACTACCCAGAAGCAACTGGACCACAATTGACTACTTATACCACCACCTTCACTGGTACTGATACTAGATCTGCTATTGTTATCGAGTCAACCGATTCTGATGGTAATCCATTCACCACCACATCTTACTATCCCGAAGCTACTGGACCACAATTAACTACCTACACTACCACCTTCACTGGTAGTGACACTAGATCAGCTATTGTTATCGAGTCAACTGATTCCAATGGTAATCCATTCACCACCACATCTTACTATCCCGAAGCTACTGGACCACAATTAACTACCTACACTAC